>VYZU01024869.1:0-27039 GCA_013401355.1 Ceyx cyanopectus | reverse complement strand
CCTGTCACTTGTTCCTTGGAAAAAGAGCCCAATCCCACCTGGTTCAACCTCCCGTCAGGGAGTTGAGAGCCAGTGTAAATGCTTCTGAATAGACCTTCCTGCAACTCTTGACTGTAAACTGAATCTAAGGAAGCAAGCAGCTATTGGGATAACTGCAGCTGCTCCAGAGGTGGGCAGAGTTAACAGCAGAGAAGGGCAATACCCAGCAGGGACACCACAGGCTGGACGATGCTGTAACAGCCACGGTACCTTTCTTCGCCGGTCCTCCTCCGCGTATTTCTCTGCATTCTTCACCATGTTCTCAATTTCATCCTTGCTGAGGCCACCAGAAGACTGGATAACAACTGCATTAGAGAATAAGCACCAGTAATGAATGTCCTTTGCTCCTTGTGGAAAGCAGAGTATTATTTCCCAAACCCTTGGTGACAGCATCTTGCTCAGGGCTCTGCACCCGTGAAGACCCTGTGGCAGTACAAAGGCAGATGGTCTTTGAAGCAGCAGTGATGCTGCAGGCAAGGTAAGCACTGACACCTTAGCTTAGTGAGCTCCCAGCTCTGCAACTCACTTTGCCCTTTCGTTACTCCTCCTGGCAACAGAGGACACAAAGCCCTCAAACCAAAAGAGAGTTCCAGCAGGTTAAAAGCACAAACATAAAAATAATTCTAAAAAAAAAGGCCACAACTACAATGAAAATCAGGAGGAATCATTTCACCAGTGTAGAGATTCCTTTCACTATTGGAAAGCACCTCAGGCTGGTAGCAGGATAAGACACGACACAATCCTATAGGTGGGGTCCTATAGGTACCCTGTTTTTCTCCACCTGTACCAAAAAGAAAATAAAAATCTAGCCTAGACATAAGCTAAGTTCTGCATTAAAGTATAATTTCATTGGGAAAGATAAGACCCATACCCTAAATATTGTAAAGTTAAAAGCCACCAAATGGGCACAGAATCATAGAATGGACTGGGTTGGAAGGGACCTTGAAGATAAAGTATAGTTCCAACCCCTTGCCATTGGCTGGGCACCTCCCACTAGACCAAGTTTCTCAAAGCTCCATCTAACCTGGCCTTGAAACCATCCAGTGATGGAGCATCCACAGCTTCCCTGGGCAACCTGCTCTAGTGTTGCACCACCCTCAGAGTGAAGATCTAATTTCTAATCTAAGCCTCCCATCTTCCCATTTAAAACCATTAACCCTCATCCTGTTGCTACAAGTCCTTGTCCCTCCCCTGTTTTTTCTCATAGGCCCCCTTCAGATACTTGAAGGCTCCATTAAGATCTCATCAGAGCTTTCTTTTCTCCAGGCTGAAAAACCCCAACTGTCTCAGCCCTCTGTGTTTGTGGCCTTCTCTGGACCCACTCCAACAGCTCCATGTCTCTCCTGTGTTGGGGGCTTCAGAGCCAAATGCAGCACTGCAGGGGGTGTCTCAAGAGTAGAACATAGGGGCAGAATCGTGGCTATGGCCATCATAGCAGGCAGCCAGACCAACAAAGGACTGTCACATAGTGCAAAATGACTTGTCAAGAGATAGAACCCTGCCAGTGAGGACTTCCCCAGGCTTGGTATAGGCAGATGCTTCACCTCTGCCTGATCTGTGAGGAACCCACTAGCAGCAATCTCCATCGGTGGGAAACAGAGCACCATGTGTTTACTGAAGCTTTACATCCTCAAAGGAAACTACAGGTCAGGTTTCCCTTCTCCCTCTTCCCCACATCATTTTGCAGTAACTCCTTGCCCTCCTTTACAGAGGAGGCACTTAAGCTAAGATGCCTTTAACTGCATCTACTCTGGCCTGGCAAGGGATTACTCTTGCCATCGTTACTCTTAACCAAGCAAAATGTCACACAGTCCTCACCCCGACTGCCCATGAAGGCGGCTGTCCCTTACCTCTGGAGTCACTCAGTGCTTGTCTCAGAGCCCAGCATGCTCTGGACCACCACTGCCCCACACCCTTCCTCCTCCCCAGGCAGCACTCAGAGCACTTACTCTGCTGTTCACGGCCGGTGCCTTTGTCCTTGGCTGACACGTGAACGATGCCGTTGGCGTCGATGTCAAAGGTGACCTCGATCTGGGGCACGCCGCGCGGTGCCGGGGGAATCCCAACCTGAGAATGAGAGGTGCTCAGACATCAGCTCCCATTGGGACATGGTGCTAAGCACATTATCTTGGTGCTCTGTCAGTTTACTCAACTACTAGCTAGCCCTCAGAGCACAGTCCTCTAAAGATTTGCTGGCATCACGTGGTGAATTAGGAGAATCTTGGCAGATTTAAGAGGGTATGGATATCCACCCAGGACAAGTGCACAGACACCGTGAGAGGCAACCCCCAAGTTTGGTTTCAAGGCAACAAAGATTCGCTTTATTTATTGCTAACCAAGCCCCTCTTCCATGGACAAGGCAGGATGCTGTTACCTCAGCTTTGGACATGAGTACACTTCAATGACATTTTAGAAGAGCAACAGGCAGCACAGTTTCCTTCAAAAGCACAACTCCCTTCTTTTGGCAGCGCTCTTTTAGCAACATGAAGTCTGGACAACAGGTAACAGCACCAGACTTTGCCAACATTGACCAGTTCTGCTCAGGGAGCTGGTTAGGAATCAGGCAGGAATCCCTGAACACACCTGCTGTCCAGGAAGCAGGGCAGTTCCACAGCCGTGCACTGAAAAGCAGTACAGAGCTGGAAGTGGGTTCCTTGAGGGACCCCAGGTAGCACAGAACTGTACCAGGTCAGGGCTTTGGGACACCAGAGGCAAGTCCTGCCTTCAGCATATCTACTGCACAGAGCTATTCAGGTGACCAGGCCATAAAGCTGCAATAACCCCTGTGCCACGTAAGACTGCTCAGAAACCAAGCTCCTTCTCAAACCCTAGTTGCTCCCTGGCCACCAAAAGGCTGTCCCAGACACAGGCTGTGCTTTTAGAGACTGTTTTGTTGTTTCTTTTACTACAAATCAGGTCAAGTGTCTTCTGTAAGATGACTCCTCCTCAACACTGCCTTCAGGGGTCAAGTGAAATGGAGAAGGCTTTGAATTTCTCAAAGAAGGTCATGTCTGAAGTCACAAATACCGAGTAGCCAACATACCAATGTGAACTGGCCAAGAAGTTTGTTGTCACTAGCCATCTCTCTCTCTCCCTGGCACACTTTAATCTCCACTTGAGTTTGTCCATCAGCAGCTGTAGAAAATACCTACAGAAAAGGAACAAAGTTACTGGATAGCCAGAAAATAGCAACACAAGAACTGATGAAGTTACAAGCTGACTAAACAACAATGAAATTAATAAAGAGAAGCTACTTCAAAGAGATAAAGAATCATTAAACACTCATTGTTCCCCTGTGCCTCTAACAAAACATTGAAGCACCAGGACTAGCAGCAGCCAAGCTCAATGGCACCTCATCCTATATATACTTGAGCACAAGACAACTGGCAGTGCCACACTAGCAGCAGGCTCCAGTGAAAGCCTGACATTACCACCAGCAAGGCTCCTGCTCCAGCCCCACACCCCAGACAGAACAAGTATTATCAGCAAAAGCAGATACCAGCAGACCCAGACAAGGCAATGTGAAAGAGGGGGGGGTCACACCCAAGTCTACCAGGGACTTACAACACAGGAAATAAAGAATCCCTTCTGAGGCATAGAGACCAAGAAAGGTGTTCTCAGATGAGTGTGGTGCTCAGTTACAGAAGGTCTCCACACAATTCTTCAGAATGATGTGTTGACAGTTAACATCACGGCACACACCGCAAAGCTGACCAGGCAATAAACACCCTGGGGTTTCTTGGCACCCATTAACTCAATTTACCTCCCCTCTTGCGTACGCTAATAATCAGCTCAGTGGCTAATATTAAACCCGATTTCTACACTGCTTCTCCTTGCCAGAATGAGGAGACACAACTATCTATTGTGATGCTCTGGGTATCCTTCACTGGGTGTTTGAGGCCACCACCACAGAAGACCCACCCATCTCAAGTCAGTTCATACCTGGCTTTTCTTAGTTGGTATGGTGGTATTCCTGTTGATGAGCTTTGTGAAGACACCTCCCAGCGTCTCGATCCCCAGGGAGAGGGGAGTTACATCCAGCAGCAGCACATCAGTAACGTCACCGGCTAACACGCCGCCTTGAATGGCTGCCCCGATAGCAACGGCTTCGTCAGGATTAACTGCTTTGCTGGGAGCACGGCCAAACAATTCCTGCACAGTCTGCTGCACCTGAATGGAGGAAAAGGGCACAGCTCGTCTGCAGCAAGAGCCACCACTGCCCAGCGCCGTGCCCACAAGAGCGCGCCAGCTTTGCCTACAGGTTTGTATCGTTATGCTCCTGCTGCCAAGGAACCTTGTGGTGTGATAGAAATACTAAGCTTCAAGCTTGCGACTGCTCCCTAAATCCCAGTCTTCCACGCACCCTGGGAAATGGACTTTTTTCAGTCTGGACAACCCTTTCTCTGGAGACTTTCTTGGCATAAAGTTTGCCAGCCTCAAGTCAACCTACACCAATCCTTTAATAGAGCCCAGGCATATTCAAAAGGTTGCTCCAGGCTTATGAAGCAGGAGTCAAGTCAAGGACTCCTGCTCCCTGGAAACTTGTGCAAGCCAACACTGGGCAGCACAGAGCTGTCAAGGATGGTTCAGCTGCAGAGGCAGAGCACAGGGAAGGAAAAAAAATAAAACAAAACAACCCAGAGAAGGAGGTCAGTTAATCTTGTTTGTGTAGAATAAAAGATAAAAAAAGGAAAAGTACATTATTTTCCTACTCATTGGGCTGTTCCACCAGTGAAACACATTTGCTGTGTCAGCCTGAGCTATTTTCACTGCTCTGCCCTGGCAGAAGGATGTGCTCGTGACTGCAACAGGTTTACTAAGTTATCTAGAGAAGAACGCAGTAAGGTGTCTGCACCAGAGCACAGCTCAAGTCCTTCCTGTGCCTTACAAGGGAAGGGTGTGGGGCATGGTTCCCAGTCACAGCTCCCCCAGGTACACACGTGGGGTGCCCACAGGCACAGCACGATGTGCCAGGAAACCTGGGCTGTGAGCAAGTTCCTCCTCCTCTGCATTTCACCTGTGAGTGTTCATCACAATAGAGGACACTTCATGTAAGAGCTTAGAATTAAGTGCAAGTCTTTCCCTCTGGAGGTGGATTTTAGAGGACAAAAGAAACACTACTTCTAACCACCCTTGAGTGCTGTCCACATAAATGCTCCAAAGAAGGCCTGTGCCCTCCTGGCAGGGTGAAGGAAACACCTCAATGCACATGAGAGAAGGCTCTGTGCTGGGTGTCACACACAGCACTGATCTCAGAGCCAGAGCTGTAACTGCAACCAGTCAGGAAGGCATTATGTAAGCTCAAAGCCACAGATGCTGGGGTTGTCATAAGGGAGTAAGAAAAAAAAAATTAATAAGAAGACTTAGGAAAATAACAACCAAACCATAAACCAGTATTTAAGAGCTTTCTTCCACCTATGAAGGATATACAGTGTTTCAGGAAGAGCTTCTCCACTTAGAGAAGTGTTTTCCTCACTTCACACACAGCTAGCCACACTGTTTTTCCTTTACCCAACTGGGACTCGGGGAAGGTCAGCACAGTTACTCCAACTTGAGCTTTGGCCAGAGCAGCAGCTTCTGTTTATCTTGTTGCTCTGGTTCCCCTGCCTGGGTGACCTTCTGCACACACTATTATCACCTCCAAACACCAGGCCAGGGAGAAAACCCCCATACCAAATGCCAAATCAATCCCAAGCAGGACCATGTGCACACCTCAAGGACTGCAAATCAGAAATCTTAACAGCTAACACACAGGCCAGGCCTGACTGATCTCTATGGAATGAAATTCCGATGATCCTGAGCCCAGAAGCTGTACCCTTCAGGAAAGCAGTGTACGTACATGTTAAGCTCCAACTTCAGGGGAGCTGGACTGTGTTCTGCACTGCTGTGAGCAAGACCAGGAAACCACCAGCAGCCAGAACCTCAGCTGCAAGACTCTGCATGTCAGCAGAGTAACCTCCTAAATTACACCCATTGGTGTTTAGCACCACAGAGTACTAGGGGCAGGTATTAGGTAACGAGTGTTTGGAACAGCCAGTTAAATACATCTGACAACACCCAGCCTCAAGTAGCCAGCAGGTAACAGCCATTCTGCTAGTGCAGTGTCTTCATAGGTAGCTCCAAGTGCTCCACACAGGGAGAAATCCACTGGAAGGCAAGGATTACCGAGAGGCTGCTGTCACTGACGTGTACCTTGATCACACGCTGAAGTTCACACCAAAAGAGAACATCCTCTGCAACTGAACAATGCTGCTTATGTTCAGTCCACATCAGAAAGCAGAGTGAATTTTCAACTCCTGATACCTCCCACTCATCTTTGTGAAGTGCAAGTCAGCTGCAGCCCCCGGATCTGAGCTCATTAGACCATCACAGCAAGGCCCTTGCTGCTGCTTTCATGTGACTGCTTAGCACAGCTGCTCTACACCTGCAGCCTTCAGCTCCCACCTCTTGTTACAGGTCACTCCTAACAGAAGGCCCAGGGAGCTGGGACAGCTTTGCCTGTAACAGGGACTTGGCTCATACCTTTGGCATTCTGGTCATGCCACCAACGAGGATGACTTCACCAATGTCACTCTTGCTGACTTCAGCATCCTGCATGGCTTTCTGGCACGGTGCTACTGTCCTTCTGATCAGATCAGCCACGATGCCCTCGAACTGCGAGCGACTCAGCTTCATGTTCAAGTGCTTTGGTCCAGAGGCATCCATAGTGAGGTATGGAAGGTTGATATCAGTCTGCAGCACACAGATATCAAGTGAGAAACAGGAGTTGGAAATATGGCAGCTGTGTACAGGCTATAGATCAAATATAGGTGCTACTCTGCCTCTACTGAAGCAGCTGTGTGCCTGTTCCCTCTGCAGCCCACTCTGAAAATGGCAGGAGGTGTATTTTCATGTCTGATATCCCAGATGAGAGAGAGGAAAACGATTTCATTACACTTCTCACAGTTACAACCATTAAGTTCCAATTTTCATCTTGGGTTATTTTGAGGTCTTTTATCATTAAACAAAACAATTTCTATCTGAACCAGGAGGTAAGAGCTGAAGTGTTACAAGTGACAGCCTTAATCCTCTGCCTTTAGCACAGGAAGACGTTGTCCACCTCCAGAGGTCCAAAAAATTTTCACAAATGACTAACATCTGAGAGATGTTAGGTAGTAAGGTAATAACAAGGCAAGCTACTTGACAGAAATAACTCCTGGTTATTTTCTAAATGTAAACTCATGTTTGGCAGCCAGTGTTGCAATTTAACACAAAGATCATCAGTGCCTGGAGCCATAATCCCCACTTTTCATGGCTATTTGTGAATGATTTACAAATTCACATGCTGGATTTTTAAAGCCAATCTTATACTGAAACCATCTTGTTCAAGTGCTGAGTCATGCTGACATCAAAAGATACTATAAATCAAAGCAATTAAAAACATTAATGCTTTAAGCTCTAGAGATTTCAGTATATACAATAAATCTTCTGTTACTGGCTAGTGGTGGGCATTCACTTTATAAATAGCATGGTCAAAAATATTAGGGGAAAAATAGGACCAAAAGGAAGTTGTTTTCCCTTCACAGCTAAAGGGTTAAGGAATCCAGTTTTTTCCTGGTATGACCATCCTGTATCTGCCAACTCTTGAGCTAGTAAAACAGAGCCTGCTATGTCTCTGGCAGAACTATGCATCCATTGTGACTGGCCTAAACTCCTTGCTATGAGCTCCTCAGTGGCCAACAAAAAGACCACCATCAAAAAAAAAAAATGTTTATTCAGAAGCTAGGAACTGGCACAGTCCCCATTTCAATTACTATATAATTGACCTTAATTTCACTTAGGCAAGTCTATTACACCCCCATGCTCCTTATTTAGTAGTGAATAAAGCACAAGCTTGAATGCATCAATACATGAAGCAGGTGGGGGTGCCCATTGTTAAGGCAAATCCTCTATAGGCAAATAAGCAAAGATTCTTCACAGAAATCACTTCTTGCTATTAAACAAATTAGCTGTTTCAGTGGAATTTGCAGCACCAGGGTTTTGGAACTGCTTGCATAAAGCCACAAGTGCTTCCAGTAGCACTAGATGCAGCTAAATTCCCTCATTTCATACTTCTGAAATACGTAAGAAGTTGGGAATAAGGTCACATTCTCTACAATGTGAGAAGTGGTGCCAGAAGACAAAATCCAGCACCTACCAACTTTCTCAGCTTCTGACAACTACTTGTGCTCCTGAACAGTCTCCCTGCTGAAGGGCTTTAAAGAGATACCATTTGGTTACATAGAAGCATGTTCTGCCACCTCAAGAACTCCAGGTATCACAATGTTTCACTGAAGCAAGTCACCTACCTGCACAGACGAGGAAAGCTCACACTTTGCCTTCTCTGATGCTTCTCTCACCCTCTGAAGGGCCATGTTGTCTTTAGTCAGGTCAACACCCATCTAAGTGACAAATGATACAGGTTAACATTGCACAGAGCTGCTCTTCACTGCAGTTCACCTTCCCAGCACTCTTGACTGTGAAGATGCTTGCAAAAATGCAGCCCAATGGGTGCACTTCTGCTGGTCCCATTCAACTGGACTGCAGATTTTAATTATTAAAAATAAGCAGACTATGGAAAAACAGACTAAAAAATAAGACGACTATTTCCTAGAGGAAAAAAAAGGCAGAACTCCTGCTAGTCTGCACCTTCCAGGAGAGGAATATTCCTCCTCAAGAAAACAAGTGCAAGAACTGGAATCCAGGCTAACAGGTGTCTAGTACTCTTAAAATTTCAACTGTGCCATAAATCACAAGCCCAATCTTAATCATTTAAGAAAACTCCCATTATTCTTTTATAGAAGTGAAGTGAGGTTGAAAACCAGTGTAAGACACAGAAGGCAGAATGCAGATGGGACCTCTTACCTCTCGTTTGAACTCTTTTACAATGTGCTGTAGCAAAGCCTGGTCAAAATCTTCCCCTCCTAAGAAAGTGTCACCGTTGGTGGACTTCACCTCGAAGACTCCCTTCTGGATTTCCAAAATGGAAATATCAAAAGTGCCACCACCCAAGTCGTAGACTGCAATACTATGGGAGCAGAGCAGAAAAACATCACCCTTCACTTGCTGGACAAAGCTGCCTGGCTCTAAACTCGCTCTCCTCAGGAAGTGGAGCGCACAGAATTCATGTTGCTGTCCACAAGGTAAAAGCCTCTCCAGACAGCAGTAAACAAATTACTCAGCACACATGAGCATTCAGAGTCAAGGTGGGAGTCTCCTCTCAAAAGACACGCTGCACAATGCTCAGCCCTGCCTGTTCTTTCAGAGAAGGCAGTGCCTTCTTCAGAACAAGACACACACGTGTCCAGTGACAAGGGCAGGAGGAACACCAGAACTGTTATTAAATGTTTTTCAAAATGTGAAGCTTTCACAGCATTGTCATTTATATCAGAAATACAGAATCTGTAACAAAACTCCCTGCATTTATATAACCACCCGTGACAGTACTGGGAGGCTCAAGGCAGCCAGGGAAGAACATACCAGCTGTGGGTACCTGGCACCAAACCTCAGTGCACCTCTTATGTGACACCTGAGCACCAACAGTGCCAGTCTCTCACCCAGCTGGCCTCAGCCACGCCTGTCACTGCTACCAGTGGGTAAGGTAATTAATCTGTCACTCAGCTTTCCTAATTATATTGTAGCTGCAAGTTACAAACTCACTTTCCCAAACAAGTATGGCTGGCAGGAACAGGCATGACACTACACAGCACTGACTCACAGCTCCCAGTCTACCTTGGCAGCATTCCAACTGATGATTTTAAAACTCAGAAAGCAGAAGGGGCATTTCCAAAGCAAATTACAACATGCTCATTGAAGAGGGGAGTTATCAACAGGCACTTACACTTTGTCTTCAGACTTGTCCAGACCATAGGCAAGTGCAGCTGCTGTTGGCTCATTTATCACCCTCAAAACGTTCAAGCCAGCAATCTGCCCAGCATCTTTTGTAGCCTGAGGGGAAGAGAGGAAGAGTGTTGACTACAGAGAGACACTGAATGCAATTTATAAGGGCAAAAATCTTACAGCTTGGTGAATACCTGTCTCTGAGAATCATTGAAGTAAGCAGGAACTGTGATCACTGCGTTCTTGGCTGAATGTCCCAGGTAATTTTCTGGAGGAAAAAGAAGACAAAGCATCCTTACAAGATAAGAATACCACCAAGTTGCTATTACATAGTTTAAAATAATTCTCCTGGACTAAGACCATAAGACAGAACCAAGAACCTGATACTTTCTGGGAAGATGTACAGAGGGCCTGCAACATCAAGTCCTTCCACATAAGAGTAGTTTGTGGACTTCTGACAGGATGGCAAAGCACCTCTGCAATTCTCTCAGTGACTAGATGCCACTAGTGAGTATTATCTGGGAGCTCATCTTTAGTGTGTGGGACTGTTTTCCATTTCTTTGGAGTGTTCAACATGTGATGCACTTAAAACTTACTCATTTTCATCCTGTTTATAGAGCCTGCTGAAGATAATGTTACATTATTAAAAATAATGTACATTTACTAACTTCACAGGCATTTGAGATGGTGAGTCAGGAAAAACACCAATTACATCCTATCTTAAGGTCACACACTTCTCTCAAAGAAGAGAAAGATGTCATCAAGTGCAGGTTCAGACCTGCTGAAAAATAAGAAAATGCAGGATACAGTGAGAAGGCACATAGGGTTTACACCCACACATCAGCCCTGCAGAGCCCTCACACTGTTCTGTGCTGCTTGCATTCCATAGTTCAACTCATGCACCATCCATGGCAAAAGTCACCAGACCTATTGGAAACAGATCCCTGCTGAACAGGGAACACCATCCTCAAAGTCAGATTCATCACACCCAGATGGTCACATACCATGCATTCATATTTTACTCTTGGGTGGAGCTTTAGCAAGTGTCCAGGACCTAACACTAAAAAAAATTAACTTTGGAAACAGCTTCAGCAACACCCTTTGGTCCTACCCTCCAAATACTTATCTCCGGATCCACAGTATTTACCAAACAAGACTGTAGAAGGTGGCTACCTACTGACCATTATTATGGACATTAATAGGTATTATACTTGGTTTCCCCAGAAAACATGTAAGGAATTGGAGAGTGGAAAAAACAAACAAACAAACAAACAAACCACCCTCTAAATAACTAACCACAACCCACAAACAAAAAACAACAAATCCATTTCCCCAGTCCAATAGTAACTTCCTCCAGTGATTTAAACTCACCACTGGCTAGGAAGCCATTCCCTCAGCCCAACAATTGGGTCCCCTGAACACTCCCTTTCTTGCTACATATCCAGCAGCCAAGCAAGAACAAAGCCACTCAAACCCATGGCTGCCACAGCCCATGCCCAGCTGCAGCCAGGAAGGCACAAGGACTGCAGCTCATGAGGAAAAGGAGCTCCCCCTTCTGAAGAAGTGTGTTTAATTCAACTCAACTCAGTCCATATTCAGTTTTCATAAGAATATGTTTTACACGCATATCCCAGACTGAGGTAGACACCGATCTTCCTGCAGACAGACAGCCCATCCCCATGTATCCAAGACCCTGCTCCACAAGGATCCTCACACCAAAGATGTGTCTTTATGGCTGCAGCACTTCCATTTACCATGGCCCAGCACCAAGGTCATACTTGTGTGTACAAATGGCCAAGACTAAACGGTACCAACCTGCAGTTTCCTTCATCTTCATGAGTACAAAGGCACCGATCTGGCTTGGGGAATAGAGCTTCCCATGAGCCTCTACCCAGGCGTCGCCGTTGGAGGCACGGACGATTTTAAATGGAACGTTCTTACTGAAAAACAACAGAATTCCACACTCAGCTTCTGTATCCACACACAGTACAAACTCCCTACGATTCCTACCAGCGCATGCATCAACGCCTATAAGTTCTGAATACTGAACTTGCCAACAGCAGCCCCAGATCCAGTGGGTTCCAGAAGTACCAGTACACTATTACTGGTTTTAATCAGCTGCACCATTAAACACAAGCCTGAGGTGCAATCACATGGCTTTGATTGGAAACACCCCAAGAACAGGAGAAGTCTCCTTTGGTAGATGCTGACTGTTCTGTGCAGCATCTGCAAGGTTCTAAGGGAAGAGAGCCTAGTGGGTGGATCTTTTGACTTCTCAGAAAACCTTCAAAAGGTTAGTAACTAATGCAGTAAGACTGAAAGAAAATAGATTTAGATTACATGTTAGGAACAAACTATTTACTGTGAGAGTGGTAGAGACCCTGGCACAGAGAGGTGGTTGATGTCCCACCCCTGGAACCATTCCAGGTGAGGATGGCTGGGGCTCTGAGCAACCTGCTCTAGTTGCAGCTGTCCCTGCTCACTGCAGGGGGGTTGGACTAGAGGAGCTTTAAATGGCCCTTTCCAACCCAAACCAGTCTGTTTTTCTATGAAAACAGAGCTCAGCCCCCATAACATAAGCAATGAACTTTTCAGACACGAGGGTCTCGCTGCTTGACCCCACAGAGGCTGCATTTAAAGCAACAGTGCCGTGCATCCCTGCTGGGAATTCCCTCTCCACCCTCACTCACATATCCTTCTTCACTTCAGAGTCATCGAAGCGCCGCCCGATGAGGCGCTTGGTGGCGTAGAAGGTGTTGTGGGGGTTGGTGACCGCCTGCCGCTTCGCCGGCATCCCGACCAAGCGCTCGCCCTCCGCCGTGAACGCCACAACCGAGGGCGTCGTCCTGGCGCCTTCAGAGTTCTCCAGCACCTGCGGGGAAACGGGGCAACGTCAAAGCCACCGCCGCGGAGAGCACCGGCCGAGCTGTTCAATGGCTGACACCCTTAACGCCAGCTGGGTTTATCGATTTACACTTACTTTAGCTTGCTTTCCCTCCATAACTGCCACGCAGGAGTTTGTTGTCCCCAGATCAATCCCAATAACAGCACCTTTAATTGCTTCTGAGCTGTAAAGTGTATGATGGGAAAAATTAAAATGACTATTCAAAATCTCTAGATAGTAAAATGCTCCGCACGCTCTCAGCATCCTCGCAGATTCCAACATAAAACAAAGTTATAACTAATTCTGTCCCCCCATGACTTGGTTTATGTTTGTTCAAAAACATTCACCTGGAATCTAAACACTACTAATAAATAAATTTATCACTGCACAGCATGAAGAGCTGAATACACAAAGATAACAAATTACTCAGCTTGTGCAGGGTTCTCAGAGCCAAAGCCAAAGCTAATCATCTTTCTGACCCTGAGCAGCAATGTATTAGTCTCATTCTGAAGAATGGGAGTGGTTCTTACACAGGACAAATCTGAACCTCTTCCTTTCAAGCAGTGCTTTATTACCCCTTTCAAGACTGGAGAGAACTCCTGTTTTGCCTTATGAACAAAGCCCTGGGGTGGAAAGCACATTGAAGGCAGAGCAGGACCAAGTTTATCAGCTTCTCAGTCCCCACGACACTCTGTCACTCTGAACCCAGTTCAAACAAGACAAAGCCAGGACCCTGGACACAGGCAGCTGCTTGGGGGCTCCCCATGAACCAGCTCCAGGCAGCCTTCCCAACACATACAGCCTGGGGCCTGAGTCAGCACCAGCCAGCTGACTGAGTTACACAACTAACTACCACTCTTTTCCCATTATCTGGCAAATAGAAAAACAAGCGATTAAAATGCACAAGCTGTTTGAAAACAATTGTGTCCCACCAATGCTTGGGGTGGTTTGCTTTTGTTTAATTGTTTTTTTATTCTTTTAAAAGTCAGACAGATCAGAACAATCCACATTTGGTGGATGCTGCTGGTGGTAGAAGAATGGGGAAAGAACAATTCTTAAAAGTTCACCTGGAAAAAAAAAAACAAAACCAAAACCAAAACACAACCATCCCACCCACACCACACCCCCCCCCCAACAAAAAACACCAAAAAACCCCAAAGAACCAAACAAACCCAAATATCCAAACCCAAAACAAAAACCACACCAAAACAAACCAAACAACAAAAGAAGAGACAAAGAAATAGCCTTAGCAAAGTTTTAGTTCCCCCTTGCTGGGTTTGCTCCATTACTCCATCTCTGACTTGAACAATCAGTGGAGGACAGTAAACATAAATATCAAGTGGCTAAACACGAAAAAACAAGAAAATACTTACGCATATTTTCTGCTGGATGCTGCTCTGAGGACATTTTGACTGAGGCCATTCCAGAATGTCTATAAAATAATTAATTCATTTATATTACAAAGCAAATTTTGTTTTAAATACAAAGTTATCTTCAAGCCAAGACTTTAAAAGGTTAAAGTCTCTAAAGCAAGATGGACCTACGACAGTTTTGGCTTAAAAACTTAACTCCAAACTAAACAAGAATTTGAGAAAGTCTCAGCCAGCCATAAAAACTCAATTACTACCCTTATTCATCTGGTATTGATGATTTGTCTCACCAGAACAGAGCTATTTCCCTAACACAAAACAGCCTACGCAAATGCTACCAGGCAAAAGACATCTCAGCAAATTAACTCTGAAAGTTCAGCAGCAGATAAACATTAACTCCAATTCTCAGTGCTTCATGCATGATCAACAACAAATTATCTACTACATCCCTTCAAGGATCTACAGTTGAGATTTTGCAGCAGCTCTTTAAGGTTTCTTTCAGTGGATGCAACTGTGCATGTACAAATCATCACCTTAAAGGCTTCTGAAAGAATTAATCCTTTTTTCTGTTTTGACAACGAGCCTTTAACAAATCTTAATTCAAACAGGACTGCCCCAAGATGTGAACATTTTGCTAATTTTTCACGACACTCGGCCTAGCCACGCTGCCCGAGTGAGGGGTGCCCGGGCTAGTCAGCGCGGGCCAGCGCCCCACGTCCGAGCCCCAGCCCTGCTCTGCACGGGACACAGCGGCGAGCGCGCCCAGCACAGAGCGCTGCAGCATTTAGAGTCCGGGCCTGCTCTGACACTGCCCTCCCATCATTCTCCAAGCCTGATGTTCATTATTATTTCACGGGTGAGGATGAAAAATTTAGCAATTTTACTATAAACTACCTCAAAACCAGAGCCGGACACGTGGAACACGCTCCGGCTGCGCTACCCCCTCCTCACCCGCCGGCTGCTGGGACGCCCAGCACCACGGTTCAATCACCCAGTGAACTCTACCCAGCGGCCTGGACATAGCCCCGCCGCAGTCAGGCCCCTCCCGCTACCCCCGTAGCCCCCTCCTCGCTGTCCCACGTTTCCACCGCCTGCCCCGGTCGCCCTTCAGGCCTCTCTCAGCTCCCCGGGCCTCCCTTGTCCCACTAGGCCTCTCGCACTCCCCTAGGCCTCCCCCGAGCGAACCTGCGCGGGCCCAGGGGGCGGAGGGGCGGCCCTTGGCAGGAGTAGGGGCAGGCGGGCGGCGGCGCGGCGGGCGCTGAGCATGGCGGGGCTGTGGCGGGAGCGGGCCGGCGGCGAGAGAACGGTGCGTGCGGAGCCGCGGCTCTTCTGGAAACCTCCTCCCACGTGGGCCGCGGGCGGGGGGAGGGAGAACGCGTCACAGGACCCCCGATGCGGGCTGTTCGCAGCACCGCCTGATCCTCCCCCTCGCTTTCGGCGCTGCGCCCGGACACCACCAGCGGGGGTGAGGCTGCGCGCTGTCTTCCTAAGAGCGCGGAAGACCTTGCTGCCTGGCGCGGCGCGGGCTGGAACGAGACACGGGCGCGGAAGCGGCTCGATGCACACCGGCACGGCCGCGGACAGTCCAGGTCCTGCGGGCGGCCGCGCACTCAAGGTCGGACAGGATAAAACGCAGCGCGATTGCAGCGGCCTTGCGTCAGGGCGGGCGGCGCGCGTGCGCAATTCGCGCGGCTCTGGCGCATGCTCGGAGCACCTCCGGGCACGTGGGGCCGGGCTCGCGCCGAGCGCCGATCCTTCCCCTACAGCGGGGGCGGAGCCCGGGGCTGTCGGTGCGGGCCCGGCGCTGGCAGTGCGGGCCCGGCGCTGGCGGCGGCACCGGGAGCGGGGCTGTGCCGGTTGGCGCTTCGCAGAGGCCCGAGAGCGGTGCCGCTTTCGCTCTGCCCCAGCCGTGCCGGTTTTACAGCTTTTCCTAAAGGCACCTGCGGCCAGACCCCCGAGATCCGAAAGCCTGCGGTCCAGCGCCTGCCCCCCCCCGCTCTCCTCGTCTCATATCGACGTCCGTGGGTTGATCTGGGGCTCCCGGGTGGCACAGAGATCCCTGCGCTGCACAGAGCTCCCGGCTCCGGCCCCTTCGCCCGCCAGCGCCCGGGTGGGGGATCTGCCCGGGGTTCGGGCGGGGGACTCTGGCTGCTTGTGGCTGCCCAGGAGGATCCATTTTGTTGGGTCCCAATAAATGGCAGCAATGTAACTGTGCCGGGATTAGCGTACACACCCGTCACCAGTCAGATCCTTCCTGCGTGGCTCGCAAGAGCCTGATTCCATCCCTCGGGAATCTTTCCTTAGGCAAATAAGGTCCTGGGATGGGCCACCTCTAATCCCGCAAGGCCTGCAAGTGTCACCCTCTCCCATCACCAGGCAGGGGCAGCAGCCAACCGTGCTTGGCTGCTCTGGGCTGCTCCCGCGAATCGCGGGCCTGAGAGACTGACAGCTTAATTCACAGCTCCTGCGGCTCCCAGGCTTGGCAGGGCTGCTATCAAAACGCTACCGCGCGTGGAAGCGGCTCTCCGGGAGCTCCGTCTGCACCGCTCCTCCCCGAGGGCAGGAGCACAGGGTGTCCCGTCCTGCAGCAAGCCAGCCCTTCTCTGTGGCGGCAGCAGCTGCTCAGGCAGAGCAATGGGCAAATCTGTTTTGACACCCTGCAGAGGTGGTAAAAACAAGAGTAAAAGGAAATCTTCCTGCTCTGAATGTCACAAAGCACCAGCAGGTGTGACTCGCAGTGGCCTTGGACACATCTCCTTGGGTTCTGACTGAAGTTAGGTGTCAGTGCTGGTCTGTCCACCTTTCTGGCATAGCAAATGCCAGACACTGAGGGCCCTCAGAAACCCCATTTTGAAAGACTCTACTTCTGAAGTGTAAGATGACCACCTGTTCACTAAGAGCATTGGCTCCACATTGCCTTTAGTTGTCCTCAGATGCATCACTTGTTACACCTTTTGTGCGACCCCCTCCTCCCACACACCTTGAGCCCTCAGCAGCTATCTGCCTCGTGGTCCCCTCTGCTCCCTAAATCATGTTACGTGACCAACAGCAGTGAAAAAAATGCAGGGCCATACCCCTCAGTGCCCTACTGAGCACCCCCTGTAAGAGACCCAGAGCTTCCAACTTACCATCTTCAGGTGACTCAGAGGATGGTCTGCTTCAGGCAGGATCCACCCTGAGCCTGCACTTCCCTGCCCTCAAGCCTTCCCAGGGAGAGGGGAAAACCTCGAGGGCTGTCAGGAAGGGGACTGGAAGTTCCAGTCGAACCATCTGCAGCGAGGACCAGGCACCAGCTGCCTGTGACACAGCGACACGCAAATGGTGCAAAGGAGCTGCCCTGTGGGGACCCAATTAATTTCCTTTCTGTTAACTGTTGCCAGCCATCAGGCTGCTCAGAAGTACCACAGAGGTTGGGCTCACAGCAGGGCAGCCCTTTGGAGGCTGTAAATGCCGGCTCCACGTGTGCGTCCTGTCGCAGCTCCCACAGAGATCAACAGCAGAGCAAGTGCTGGATCCCCAGAGGGGCAGAGTGGGACTGTAACTTCTTTCCTGCAAAGCCTCAGGCCACTCGGCTGCACTTGTCAACTCTGCAGGCATCTCTCTCAGAAGGCTGTTGCTGTGAACAGCACAAATGGAAAGGGGCTTTTTCCAGTTTTCGGTGGAAGAAGCACATCGGAGGCAATTGCCAGTGGTAAGACAGGCTGGGGCTGCTGGCAGCATGACAAGGCCTGTGGGAAGCTCTGCATTAGCTTCTCCACCTTCATTATTTCCCCCCAGCAGGGATTCGAGGGCACTTCCTGCCCTCAGGCTCCTAGGTGCGTTGGCTTTACCCCAAGCAATGACAGATTAGGTGACCTGGTGTGAAAAGGCTCGTTGAGGCAGCTGCCAAAACAGTGGCAGTTCAGGCGCTCTCCTGTTCACCAGAATGAAGTCCAATAGAAAAAGCAGTGAGGGATCAAACGCAGAGTGGCATCAGTCTGACCCTGAGTCACGAACCAAGAAGTCCCACCATGCCCAGTGGTGGAGGAGAACTCTTTCCTGAGTTCAGGGTTATTCCCAAGCGCTTGGAGAAGGGTTGGCTGGGGGAGAACAGGGTGCAGTGTACAGGAACAGGGCAGAAGGGCAAAAATAAGCCCTCCCATTTGCAGGGAGGGATGTGGGTGTTTCTCTTTGGCATGAGTATTTAACAGTTCATATGTACCAGAGCTGCAAAGAGCCACCAGCCAGATGCTTGGCTAGCTAATAATCTCGGGGATTGCAGCAGGGACATGAGGGTTTGGGGTGGGCATTCAACACAAAGCTAGTCAGCCCCCCACTATCCTTCCAGGCTTCCCTGGTTTCACCTCTACAATTCCAGTGAGGCTGGCAACAAGCATCAGCCTGTGGAGCATCTCAGAATAAATCAGAAAGCAACACAGAAGCAACAAACCGGCAAGAAGACAGTTGCGAAGGCTGCCTGTGAGTCTGCCAGCACTCACCAGACCTTCTTCATACAGTGCAAGTGGCAGAGACCTGTCACTCAGCTGAGAATGCAGGAGACCAGAGGGAGCAGCAAACCACATCTCACCCCTACACAACTGCAGCTGCCATAATAAGGATCTGAGGTGCCTCCAGGAACCATAATAATGAGGGCAATTAGTGTGTTACAAATGAAAACTTCCAAATGCTGTACTCTGCAGATTTTTTTTACCCTGATCTGAAGCAGCTATGGTACAAAGAGAAAGTGGTTTTGGAAAGGATGCTGTGGCTCCCAGGGCTGGTCTCAGACCTGCTGAGAGGACAGGCTGACTTGAAGGTCGCCAAGAGACAATCTCAGGGAAGGCTGCCACAGTGGGAAGGGTTCAGTCAGCTGACCTTGTAGGGCAGGGGAAGCCCCTGGGGACCCCTCCATTGAGGGTTAACATCACATCCCCTCTCCCCCTGGCTTGCAGTGGGGTTTCCAGCACACACCAGTCCCCTGCTCTGACCCAATGTCTTCGAACAGGCCCATCCACTCTCCCACATACCCTTTCTGCCTCATTAAACGGCTTTGGAAGCACCACTCCCCTGTGACACGTGCCTCTGGTGGCACAAACCTCTCCCTCTCTGCTGGCATCCCCAGCCTCTACGGTATTTGCAGTCACCAAATTTACAGCCACAGGAACTCCGCACTCCCTCCTCCAGGCCATCACCAGGTATACTACTACACTATTCCCTTTGAGCCCCTTACCCACTGTCCTTTTCCCCATGGCGATTTAACCAGCTCCCTGGAGCCAGATCCCCTGGCCAAGAACCACTGCTGCCCGTCCCCGATGCAGCTTGAAGATGCAAAAGTCCCCAGACAGCACAGCAGCTCCTTTGTCTCTTGAGAAGGATTACAGCTTTTTATTCTGAAAACAATATAAATCACTCCATTGATACATACTTACTCTTTCCTTTGTCACGTCCTAAATATGTGTCCTTTCCTTCGCAAGCTGCAACGCCGGGAACCTCACGCAGCTCCTTTGTGCAAACACAACATGTTTTGTGCTGACTGTTTGAATATAGAGCCAGGAGAGAAAGTCTTCCCTGCCTGGCAAGGCCTGTGCCAGGAAGCTCCTGTTGGATTAGCTGCTGCCAATACACCAGCCCAGGTAGAACCTGCAATTTATTTAATGTGCACAGTTACAATAATTTCATTTTGTGCTCAGCCTCGTGAGACAGGCGTGAAATAAAAGGGGAACATTTGGAGGAGAAAAATTCCCCAATATGTGCTTAGACAGAAGAAACGCTCCTTCTCTGCTACCTTGGTAATAAGATGATGAGGCAAGAAAACATAAAATTATTCACATTCCTGACTCCCTCCTTTTCAGTAGCACCAATATGTATTCTGAAGAGCTTCAATGCAGGTTTTTACAGCAGAAAATAAAGAGTGAATTGTGTCCCTGCTCAAGCAGCAGAGGGAGAATACAACCTGCGTGCCTCCAGCCCCAACTCCTCACCTCCTGCTGAGCTGCCCCGCTCAGCCAAGTGTACCAGGGTACAGACATGTTTGGCACAAGCCAACCCCTTTGTTACTGAAGGGGGACCTATCCAAAACCACATGATCCACAGGAGCTCCTGCAGCTCCCACTCACCTGGAGGTAGGCGGTGCTGGTGGGGAACCTGGGTTGATGGGGTCCCTGCTCCTTCACCTGTCACCAGGCTGGCTTTCCCCAGCTCACTTCCCCCAAGCCAGCTCCCTGCAAAGACAACTGCAACCCAGGATAAGCACAACCAGGAAGCAACTTAAATTGATTTAAGTAGCACTGCAGCCAATTACCACCCCAAAGTCTTTGCACATGTTTCTTTGCTGCCAACTCTCCTGGGTGTAATTAGCCACAGGCTGTGAGGCTGAGGGGCCAGTAGGCTGAGTGTGCTCTGAACTGCTGCTCTCAAGGCACATCCCATCCTTCAGAAGGACATGGCTCTGGAGAGGAGCTGCCTGGATGGATCAGATATGTCTGCACACATCTGTCCTGCTGCGTAACTGGAGGATATCCCCATTGCACCTCCTGTGTCCTGCCTGTGACCCACCGGCCAGACCCCTCAGGCAGCAGCATGAGGTTGATGGGGTGAGTGGGCATCACACCTTGGCTCCCAGCAGCGATGTTCCTGCCCTACTCTCCCAGTTCTGCTCCAGAACCTCTGCATAAGCACACATCCCGGAGCCTGGGGAACAGCACAGACACCCCTGTCTGGTCTGTAGGAGCCCTGCCCAAGCCAGGGCAGTGAAGGACACAATGTCAATGTCCTCTGGTATGCTGGGCACGCAGGGGAAGCCCTGGGCTGGGATTTCTCCTGCTCTCAGCACTAACCAGAGAGCTCCAGGTCCCTTCGACAGCCCCTCAGCAGCAGTACCTGTCAAGCTGTGCCAGCATCTGCTCTCTGGGCTTTTTTTTTTTTTTTTTTTTTTGAGCAAATGTGAAAGCAAGAAACACAAACCACAGTTCACTTAAATTCATGTGGTAGATCAGGGGTAGATTCAGGCCTGGGGTGTTTTCTCCTTGGATCATGTCACTCATTTTTCAGTCCATCACTCCTGCCTTGTTTTCAAACCTCTCAGATGCTCTCCTGATCCCAAATGAGGGAAGCAGCTGTTCTCTGGGCTCACATGCCTTGTGCTTCAGTCCTTTCTGGGGGGACATAAGCTCCACACTTAACTGCATGCCCCATTTTGGTCGCTTCAGCACCAAAGCTCTTCACTCCTTGAAGCTGGGAACATATGTCCTTGGGTGAGAAAGATTAGAAAAGAACAGGGTGTGGAAAAATACAAGCAACAAGCTCAACACCAAGCACATCATTTCCATGGAGGCATCTCATAGACTTGTGTCTTTTGGAGGGAGGGCGTCATTTAACACATTGATTCAAATGACCTCCACCATTCATCTTTGCAAGGCTTGCTTGCTTTTTTTTTTTCTTCAATAGGCAGTTTTAGCCACAGCATCATTCTTGGGGGCAGGGAGAGGGACGTGGACAGCTTTGAAGGTACCCGACTCAAAGACCTAGTTATTTTTCCTGTTTTTCCCTCACCAGCTTCAGCAGCAAGAACACATAAATTGTGTGTCATCGCTGCCTTTTCATCTGTCCCGGGAGTTATAGACTGCACACATAAGACAATTCGTGTTCCTCTGCATAATGAGGTGAGTTTTATAAATCATAAATCTTCACTTAATATGCAGGTGGTGTTTGCTGCCAGGTTTAGGAAAACTGATGCTGTTGCCAAGTTCATGAATGTCATAAATCATTCATGCTAAGGTAGTCTGCAATTGCTCAGTCCTTTGAGACAGACCAATTTCAAGGTGGTTGTTTAACACACAAATGTGATCTTCATTGATTGTTTATACAAATATATATTTTCATTAAGCTTTTCCCTCTCCATTTCTTTCCCCCTTCTTTCGCTGCCAAGAGCCATGCTCTAAAGAGTCCCCAGTAGTGGCTTCTTTCCAGTTTCAAAAATCCATCAGAAATCCAGTACCAAATGCATAAAAAATCCATGAACCTCCTAAAGCTCAGAATACACAGACTGGGTGTTTCAACAGATCCCAGGACATGTGATTAAAAAACCCCAGGGCGAGAGCACATGCCTCAAATCTTCACAGGGTCGTTTTGGACATACAGTATTTTCTGCAAAATTGCCATTAATTAAAGGTGTGCTGATCCCAGCAGGGTTTTGTCACTGCTCAAATGGTAGCTGCTGTGTGCACCAGAGCAGGTAATGCACTCCCTGTGGGAAATACCCTCTGTGCTGCTGGATTTAGCTTAGCCTACTCATGCTGGAGCTTGCTGGGTGTTCTGCAGCCCCCTGTGATGTGCAAGATTCAGTGGGAAGTCTCATGGGAAAGCAGCTTTCCTGTGAGATTCACAGTTTTTAGTGGGATGGAAAATTAGAGCTGAATAAATCCTGCAAGTACCTGGGAAGAGAAGCACACATCTCCTCCTGCCCAGTGCCAGTCCCTGGGGGGCTAAGCATGGACAAAGCTGCTCAGTGCTGCAAGGAGGTTCAGTTCACCGAGCTGAACCCTGATGGGAGATGCTCCTCCTGGCCTCATATGTCCTAGCCCTGGATGGCCTCAGGAGCTCTCAGCCTCTTTGTGGATCATCTTCCTCTCCCACTGCCTCCTGGGCTTTGCATTTTGCTTTCTGGTTTCATATGACCAAATTCTTTCTAGGCTGGTCTTACAAGGTAAAAGCCCTGACCCATCTTGAAGTGTTTCAGGTCATATGGGGAGGGCTGTCACTTCCCCTGCAGAAGCAGGACCTTGGATTATCAAAGCCTTTCACTTCTCACCTGATTTACATCTTCAAGAGATCAAAAGAAAATAAGGCAGAGTACTACTGGACAGAGCAGTAAATCAAAAAATGTTTAGGCTCAGAGTCTTGAGAGGGTCTGATATTGAACACCACATTAATTTTGAGTGGGTCTAAGAAAACTGCGTAGGTGGAAGAAGGCAGAAAATTTTGACTGCTGTTGCTCTCTTCCATCATCCTTTGCCGGCGTAATTAACTCATCACAAATAATTCAAGTACAGAGTTCTCACTCTCCTTTTTTCCCTGTGATTAGCCAACAAGTGCTGAAGTTTCTCAAGTTTATTCCACATTCTAAACTACTCACTGACTAATTTTTGCTAATATCTCCCCAGCTGCAGACTGTTCCTCAGCATCTAGTTGCATGTGTGTGCTAGCCAGAATGCAAGAGCTGAGCTGGGCTGGCTAGTTTTGGTCAGATGTGAAGCTCTCCTCCCTGGATTTGTTTGGAATGAAACCTAGAAAAAGGGTCTTAGGGAAAAGGGGACTTAAAATTTGACTTGCCACAAACCCAGCCTGCCTGGCTGCTTGGAAATTTTGGTGATTTCAGTGTTATTTTTCACAATCCTCTACGGATCTTGTGATTCTCAGTACAAAATCAGATTGTTTAAAACGTCCTATTTTTATTAATGCTCCTGCCTGAAAACCAGTTCTCTCAGGTATTAATGAAAACTCAGCCCTGGGTATAGCTGCTGCCAAATGGAGCACCTCCCTCCATTTCAGCAGCTCCAAGGTTTCCACCTCCTCATTGTGAGGTGCCCTTCAGAGAAGCATCTTTCTAATGAGAATGGCAGCTGATGCTTCCCACCAATTCAGAGCCGAGGTAAANAAGAGCTGAGCTGGGCTGGCTAGTTTTGGTCAGATGTGAAGCTCTCCTCCCTGGATTTGTTTGGAATGAAACCTAGAAAAAGGGTCTTAGGGAAAAGGGGACTTAAAATTTGACTTGCCACAAACCCAGCCTGCCTGGCTGCTTGGAAATTTTGGTGATTTCAGTGTTATTTTTCACAATCCTCTACGGATCTTGTGATTCTCAGTACAAAATCAGATTGTTTAAAACGTCCTATTTTTATTAATGCTCCTGCCTGAAAACCAGTTCTCTCAGGTATTAATGAAAACTCAGCCCTGGGTATAGCTGCTGCCAAATGGAGCACCTCCCTCCATTTCAGCAGCTCCAAGGTTTCCACCTCCTCATTGTGAGGTGCCCTTCAGAGAAGCATCTTTCTAATGAGAATGGCAGCTGATGCTTCCCACCAATTCAGAGCCGAGGTAAAACCTAGGTGGATCTCAAGAGCTACAGGACCTTCACAGCTAGAACGCCCTCCTCCAGGAATATTTGTGTTCCTGGGAGCAATTAAGCTGGAGTCAAGCCACTCTTGCACTCCTCAATATGCTTTCCCCCAGGAAGCCCCTGCTGCATTTGTGAGCACAGAGATAGGGTAGCACCACTGTTCCCGTCACTCGAGAAATTCAACCTGGATGACTGCATCCTAAAAAGGAAAATAAAATTTTGATCTTGCTGGGAGCATTTGAATTCATGGGCAAGAGCCATTGCAACCCTATCCTGTGGAGGGCAACATCTCCTGGGAGCAGCAGCCAGGACTCAGTGTCAGAGAACAAATGCTGAATCCCCATCAGGAATTATTAACAGTAAAACCTTGCAAGAAAAAAATTGAGGTAAAAAAATCCAGCAGTGGCAAAATACCAAATTATCTGAGTTATTCCCACCCCTCCTCACTTGGGATGCACCCACGGGATCAGGATGGGGCAACAACAACAAATACAGCTAGAATTATAAAAGACAGGGAAAAGTGGAAAGAGGAGAAGAAGGTCAATTGAAAAATAGGGAAGAAGTGCAGGGCTACACCTGTGGTTCTGCTCCCTCAGGTGCCTGCTGCCAAGGTAGCACCCAGGCATGCAAGGCAGACTGGCTGCACCAGTACCATCCAGTATGGTTAATAGGGAATGATTTTTTTTCTTCCTCTAACATTTTGAGTTAAATAGGGAAAAGTTTTCCAGAGCCTGGGAGTCACACACTCAGCAGGGTAAATGGGGCTTTCTCTGTGTGCTGGCTGAGCTGGCTACTGAGAAGCACTGCTGCATCCCAGGCAAGGGAGCTGGCTGGGGGGGTGGTGGTGCAGGGTCCCAGGGATGGGCCCATTCCTGGAGCAGGCTGTGATGGGGAGCCAGCAGCCAACACACAGTGGCACTTTCCCTCTCATTCCTTTTGTACTTGTCCTACTTCTTCAAAGCTCCTGATCACCCCAGCCAGCTTTTTTCCCTTTGCTTTCTCCCAAAAGTGTGATATTATCACCATCTGTAAAACTGCCAAACAATTGACTTGCCTTTGCCTTTCCCTGCAGGGCTGCTCTTCAATTAAAAGCTTTTCTTGATGTTTTAACTTTTGCCTCTCTTAATTGAGGCTCCTTTTTCCAGCCTCTTCCCCCTTTTTAATGAGAGGCTGGTTAACAGAGCTTTGCCAGGGGCAGCACCAGCGACCACATGGTGGGAAACCCAAGAGCACATTTGGAGGGCAAGGGCTGCCCAAGCCGGGCTGCTCATGGTCCAGCCAAGCGTCACAGAGCCTGGGAGCAAAAGCCAGCAGAAAAATATAGGATCCAGGCCAAGTATAAAACAATCCTGCCCTTGGTACACGCTCTCAGGCTCAAGCAGTCAGCACTTCAATACCTAATAACACCGTGACACCTCTCCCTGTTCAAAATGCCAGGCAGGGCACTAGTGATGCACTGAAGACTGCTTGGGCTCAGCCAGGTTTGCTCTTTGGTTGGTCCCATCCTCATGCCTGGCAGCCAAGCCCCCTCTCCTGGAGCACCATTAGAGCACAACCACCCCCAAATATTTGAAAAGCACAAGCTGAGTTAAACATTGTGAGGAAAAACAAAACAACAAGATTGTACAACCTATTTAATGTATCTGCCAATTCTGAACAGGTAAGTGCCTCCCTGCCAAGCTTTTGTCACAAAAAAAATAAAAGGTTGGAAACACTTCATAAAAAAATATTGAGCCCTTCACAAATTTTACAAGTCCTTCTTGTGCAGGGGTGGGGATAATTTTCCATTAATTACTCCTGTTTTTTTTAAATATACTACATGTGTAAGCAAAGGAATTGTGCACCTTTATTTATTGCACAGCCTTGGCTAAGTTCAAGCAGCTAACGTTATGTGCACTCAGTTTTAAAAGCTGGTCATTTGTGAAAACCCATCTTACTCTAAAATAAAGAATGTGAAGCTTTAATGGGATTTAACCACGTGTGGCTGGTACGGGGAAGAGAACAGAGGTTATGACATAGGTCTGTAGATCAACTCCCTCCCTGCACCTCTCCAGGCTGGTTCTTGCAAGTGACCCCAAGTTGCTGGGGCTGTGGCAACTGCACACTCTGGACTGGGCTGAACAGGAGCTCTGGGGGCTTGTTGCAAAGGGTTTCCTTGCACCAGGAAATGGAGACACATCTCCTTGGTGCATTATCTTGCTACAGGAGGTTTCCCAGCTTATCTGCAACACTGCTGCACTTGCTGAGCTACTCAAGTCCAGGTGGTGCCAGATGTCCTTGAGCTGCTGCTAAAAGAAGGGACAAATGTCTGTAAAAATCACTCATCTCTCCCTGTCCCATTTTATTTCTTCCTTCCTACAGTGAGCCCTGTAGCTTGTAAATGCTTAAACCATCTTCACCAAGGCTCGAGTAGTTTTAAACCTGAAATGCTGCTTTGATATACTTCCATTACTTCAGGTGTAGATTTTATTCTTGGCCTTGGAACAGTTCAAGAATTTCTGATGTTCTGTGCTCAGTTGTCTTCAGAAGTTAACGATTTGCAGCATACAATCGCCTTACAAAGATGTGATGTGGGATCTGGGAGTGGAGAGCAGGAGCTGGAGCAGCAGGGCTGCCCGGAGCCTGGGAAGCGCTTCTGAAAGGCTCACAGATGGGCAAGCAGATGCCTGCGCAAGAGGAGAGCGGCGCGAGCGCTTGGATGAAAGCAAACGAGGCGAGGACAGCAGGACTGGGGGAGAACACAGGAGCAACAGCCAGGAGCAGGGTTTCCCAGCCCAGGGGGTTGGGGGCTGCCT
>VYZU01024862.1:0-19529 GCA_013401355.1 Ceyx cyanopectus | reverse complement strand
TGTTTGGTTGGGTTTTTTTTTGAAATGCAGAATGTCACAAGGCCTTGAAAAAGGTGTTACCCAGGAAAAAAAAACCAAAACCAACCTCATTAAACTGTCAGCTTCTGAGTTTTGCTTTTCCTTTCCCATCATTACTAATTACCAAAATACCAAGATATTTATTTATAAAAAATTGTGCTAGTTAAGTGAAGTAGGAACTGATAACAAATAATAAATATTGCTGAATGGCTGCATTCAACTTAAGCCCAAACTTACTCTGTTGGGGGAAAAAAAATACCAATTAAGAGATTCCATTAGTTGTTTACTTCTGTTTAGCTTGGCTGTATTTGGCTCCAGTGTTTTTTGGCCTGACCAGTAAAAAGGAAGGAGTGAAGAAATCTTCTGTATGTGCCTTTCTCCTGAGATTTCTGCTCTGTAACCTTGGAAGGTTAAGCTCAAAATCAGAAAGCTGCATTTTTTGAATGAATTTGCAGAATAAACCTCTGTCCACTCTGAAAGGAACATGCCTATGCAGCATCTTCTGCTACTGTCCTGTCTCCTAACAACTCTTCCAGATCATTTGATGCTTTGCCTTCCTTCTTATTAATACCCTTGGTAGGACACACAGCTATTCAAGCAATTTCAGTCCAGGCTTTAACCATGGTTTATATTCTAAGAGAAGAGAAAGATACTACTGGCATAATGTAAATGAGGAAGATGAGACTTGTAGATTTACCCCAGGACATCCACAAAGTGCACATGTCTGTTCCCAGTGTCTCATGGTCCCTTCAGACCATGATGCTCTTTTGATAGAGTTTGTTAGAGCATCTCTGTGAGTTTGGCCAGCAGAACCCACACAGGTAAGCAGGAGGCATCTCAGCACACACACAAGAAGTCTGTCTGCTAGCAGTGAGGAGGACAGGAGGGGATGCCACTTTTATGTGCTCAAAGTTGAAATGACAGAGCCTGCCATGACTTCCATGGCAGCCAGGAGCAGCTGCTGCTCTGGTTAGGCCTGCAGCAGTGCCATGGAGCTCCTCAAGAGCATCTTGGTGAGACAGACAAACAGATGCAGTGTCATGGCACAAAGCCCCAGTGTCAATGAGGAGGGACTTCCATGACATCTTGGCTGTGCACTCACACAAGTGTGCCTGTTCCACCACCCTACCTGCCTCCTCCTTGTCACCCGAATCTGCTCTTTGGACCAAGTCACTCTCTCCATTGGCTGGATTGATCTGTGCTGCTTCACTCTTGTAATTCTTCAGGTCAATGGCAGGTGCTTTTCTGTGTCTTGTCCACCATGTCAGGCAAGAGAGCTGCAAAGTGGGACAGAGAACACAACGGTTATTGTCTAGCAGTCCCAACTGGCATGTCAGTCATCTCCTCCCTTAGGGGCACAGACCCGACATGCTGCTGAGAGCCCTGGTCTGGGGTGATGGTTGTTCTCCCACTTTCACAAGGGTGCTCACATCCTACAAAAGGATGCTGGTACCATCCACTTGGAGCTGAAAAGTGTGAATTAATCCAGCTTCTTTCCTTCTATTCTCTTAACTTGGAAAAAAAAGTTTTGGGTTTTTTTTTAGGAGGTCTGCAACTCCTACCCTGGGGGCAAACCTGGAAACCTTCTCCTCCCTGGGATGTGCACAGGAAGCATCAATCCTGCCAACCTCACAGTGGCCCTTCTGCTCTGTGGGGTGGGGCTGGGTTAACCATCCCAGGGGCTCAGCCAGCCCTGCTGTTTCTTTGGCTGGCCATGGCACACCAGCAGCCTGGTGGCATCAGAACTTCCTCGCCTGGCCAAGCCAGGACACACTCAGCAATCCCACTCAACTGCAGCTTCCCAGGTCCACGGGCTGTGCTCCTGCTCCATCTGCCCTGCAGTGGAGCTGCAGGAGGGGACCAGGGCAGCACAGCAGGGCAGGCAAAGTCACACATCTGCCTGAGGAGTGGCTGCCTCCCTGCTATGCCCGTATGGAAATGAAAGCTCAAATGGGTCACTTACAAAGTACCGTGAGTTTAATATTTGAATTTTACACACACAAATCTAGGCAGGAGTTTCCAGCTGACACAAAACGTTGCATAATTTCCAGAAGATTTATGGCTTTATTTAAATCATTTTCAACCAAGATGAGCACTGGGCAGGGCTAATCTTTCTTGTCATGATGTGCTAAATTGCTTTGATTTGATGATCCTCATCTTTCTCAAGGATTTTTTTATTTTATTTTTTTTAATCACTTAGGAAATGTCACTGAAATGTAGTAAAGTTTCAGGGTACTAAAAGATTGACAAAAAACTTTTTTCTTTTCCCTCCTCTTCCCATGTGTTGCTGTCTCCTCACATTGCAGCAAAATCTGCAAGGGTTGGAGTTTACCCACTGACTCTGCCAGACAGGGGCAATTCCCAGTTGAAAACAGCACAGACACACAGGTAACCTCAGCACATGACCTACCCAAGAGCTGGTGCTTTGGCCATGCCCAGATAAGCCAAACCACCACCCTACAGTACTCCTCAGTAATGCATCACACCCTCTTCAAGCTCCCCTGAGGTGGGTTTTGGTTGGCTGAATTCCTTGAGGTCCCTCCTCTTTCTCCTCTGCCACTGGCAGAAGGACATATGCCAGGGCAGACTGGACATGGAGGCCACCATTGGGCTGGCTACACTGCCTGGCACAACTCACAGGAGGATGGGGCTAGGGGAGGCAGGTGATACAATGTGCTTTGCATTTTTGGAGAAAGCAAAGAAATAAATAAGGAGAACTGCTGAGGGGGAGCTATGTTAACATAACTGGCTTGGACCTTGGAATTGCTGCCCGAGGCCACCATGCCTATGGGTAGGGGGTTGGGGAGTAGCCCCTTGGTGGGCACCAGGGAGCCCTGTGGCTCTGCTCCCCACTGCAGAGCCATGTGTGGGTGCTGCCTGGGGAGCCCTGTGTCCCTCCCTGCTTTGCTCTCAGTGGCACTAAATGATGCAGTGGGGGCTTTGGTTGCAGCACCTCAGAGTGCCTGGTGTGGGTTCTGACCAGCCAAAAAGGGCTTGGTGCCCTCCCTGGGCTACACACCTAAATCAGACTTCCAGACACAGGGAAAACATCCCTGACCCCAGAGTCCATCAGGTGGAATTGCCAATCCATCAGCCTGTCTGAGCAGCCCAGTTACCTGCTCAGGTAGCACTCGTGCTCTGTGGGCTGCTCCTCTCCCTCTTCACCCTCCCTTTCTCCTTGGACAAGGGAGTTTACAAGAACTCCAGCAAAGCTTTTCTTTTGTTGTTTGTAAACTAAAATAAATCCTTCTGTTCCAAAATGCCATCTGGCACCTGACAGTTGTGTTTCAGCTTCACAGTCTCAAATTTAATTGTAAGCTCTTTTGCAGGGTTTTCAAGGACGGCGTGACACAATATGGACTACCTACAATGAAGACATATGAACTCTGGAGCATACCAAACAAATTCCTTGCATACTTGTTTTCCAGCACAGCATCAATCACCACAGGGATGGGAGAGTGTCCAACACAGCAGGAGAAAATGCTACAGCTTGCAGTTCTCGGATTGTAATTCATTTAAAGCCAGGCACATTAGTTGTACCACTCTAACATCAGATACAAATCTCTTTTCTTCTTTTGCCCATTTACTATCTCGAAAGCATTGAGATTCAATATTTAAAGTTGTCCAGTATAGATCCCTCAGCTGGTGTAAAGCAGCATAACTGTGCTCAACAGCTGTTCCTGGTCTTTGAAGGCAATGGAGCTGTGTTGATTTACATCTGCTGAAGTATGATCTATCACTGCATTTCCTTGACTTTTTCTTTGGTGGTTTGTTTTTCTTTTTCCTTTTGCATGACAAAATAAATGGTGTAATTCACAGCTCTTAAGGGATGCCTTTCATCACTGCATCTCAGCTGCACAGATAAGGGCTGGCAGAACCAGCCCCACACCATCTTTATGGGGGAAATGTTTGAGGCTCATAAAGTGAATTGACCAACACGTGGGACTGGGAAGCACCAAAGCTTCAGATATCCTCAGCTACCTGCTTCCTGCTCTCAAACAGACCCAGGTTTGTTCATTTACATGCCAAAACCCAGCAACCTAACAGAGCTAATGGCCAAACACAAAATTCAGGTGCTAGTTTCTTCTCAAAGGTGCCTGGTACATCTATCCTGAATTCTACCTCCTGCCCTTCCTTCCCAAAACCTTTCTGTCCTTGAGCTATCTCAGCACAGCCACAGGCCAACTCAAGATGAGGAGACAAGCCCTTTGTGCAGGACACTGTGAACAATTTTGCCACCAGGAGTGATGGATCAAACCTACACCCGCACTCATGTCAGTGCAGAAGTTGGGGTCTGACTGAGGGAAAATGAAGTGTTGGTTTTAATGCTGCCCACTCAGACTCATGCCAGACAGGCAGCAACCCAGCAACACTGGCACCTACCTCAGCTTAAAATGCACACCTTGACTTTGGCTGTTCTCTGAGGAACAGGGTCAGACCTCTCCTGCTGACACTGAAGATAAATAGTAAAAACTGAATGGCAATCAGACATTTAACTTGTGGTGAGAAGATACTGAGGGCAGGGGGCACACAGGAGGTGGATGGTCATCACCATCATCAGGTGATTGATCTGGGTCTCTCTGTCCAGCCTCTCACTGCCACAGACAATATCATTATTTCTCATTAACTTTCTTCAACAGAATCTCTTATACAGACATCAAGCACTGAACTCAGCACTGTGTGGGGTCCATAGCCTATCAAAAGGTTACCCTGAGCATTCATCTTTAGAAAATTTGCCCCAGAAAGCCCAGCCTGTGTTTGTTCATGGCTAGCACTGCCCTTCAGCAAGCTCTCCTGCTTCCCTGGCTTTCCAGATGTACCTGGGGATCCAGCCACCATCCCTCATCCTTTATTTCTCTGGGGTAACTGCACACGGTAGTTTCAGGCAAAATCCTATCCTACTTGACCACCCTATTGGCTTTCCTCCCTGGACCACCTCCAGTCTGAATCCACCTTTTGAGATCATTGTCCCTTTGAAGAATATGTCAAATAAGGTCCCTTAAGTCCAGCACCTATAAACTCACCTATTTCTACTGAAAAATCTCCTCTAAGGAATCTCAGGATCATAACCTCTCTTTCTATGATGATTTCATAGTAGATCATCCTGAACTCCCCCTCCTAAAACATACTTTGTATGGTTTTTTTTACCTCTGAGGTCAGACTAAAACACCTGTAGGTGCTGTGATCAGTTTCTTCATTTCCTGAGCTCTTGGTAGGATGTTCACTACTTGCCAGTGCTATGTGAATGCATCTTATCTTTCTATTGCTGTGGGCAGGGAACACTGCACATGTTTAGTTATCACAGGTCAGATGATGAGTGGGAACTCATTAAACCACAGTAATTAATTGCTGGCAACCATCTGGCCACCCCTGAGCAGTAGTGAACAACGTAAGCAGCAGAACTAATGGTGCCTCCTTGCCAGTATTTCTCTCTCCCATGTGGATCCTCTGATAGCTAATAAAAGCTGAGACTTTATCTTAAAGCAGACACAAAGATAGCCTCTCTCTCTCCACCCCCCCCCCTCTAGCTGAGCACCTGCACCTTGTAATCTTCAGGAGCTGGGTATCTTTGACACCACTAACATTCCATCAAACATTGATGGAACTGGTTAATGCTTTACAAGTTATGAGGAAGCAACAGATAGAAAATCCCATGATTCACCCTCGTTTCCTCATGCAGTTAGACAGGGGGAAAAAATCCAAACCAAACCAGCTCTTTTAAATCTATCCTGTAACCTTTGTGTGGAGGTAGATGGCAGTTTTGTTGTATTGAGAGCTTCATTAAAACTTGTGACTGGAAGAGTTGCTTAAAGGTTTTATTCTATAAAGCCTCCCAACTCTGCACCATTTTAATGTGTTAAGTAAAAGAAAGTTGTGCCTGACTCAAAGTTATTAAATGTAATTGAGATCACATTGGGACAAAATGTTATTTTCCTAAATGCCCATGTTGCAGAAGATATTAATCTTGTTTGCCTGCAAGATTGATGCTGGCTCTGCTGAAACAGGCTAGATGCTACAATTAGATATATTTAATTCCTCCTCAGCAGTGCTCTGTAATATGATTTCATCTCCTTCCCCTTCTTCTTTTCTTTCTATTCCAGTTATGATGGGCTGTGGTGTCTATGCAGCTCCGGGCACAGCATGGGAACTCACACTCAATTGGAAGCACCGAGTGCCTCAGGAAGCATTAACACTATGCAACCTGGGGAATAGAAAGCTGAGGAGCAAGAGCTTCTTTGCAGCATATGCATTTTACACCACTTCTTAACCATAGGAGGAAAAAAAAAGGGCAGGTTTCAGAGATTTTTTGGAAGCCAAACAGGGGCTCTGAGAAGAGGGTCCCACTGCAAGTCACTTACCTTTTCTTCAGGGATGGGTGGCGTGCAGAGACTAACAAGGACAATGACAATTGCAGCGAGGACACAGAGGATGAGGGCAAAGTAGAGGTAGTGCAAATCCTTTAGCACAGCAGGTCTGCTGTCCTCCTCACCACACGACGGTGGGCTATAAATAAACTCCATGATCATCCGAACTAGACCAACAGCCAGCCCCACCATGAGGCCCCAGAAAGCACCCTGAGAAAAGGCAAGCATAAAGAAAAGGTCACTCCATCTTACCTTTGGTTGAAGTTTTTCCCTTCCCTTTTCCTTTCATTTTTTTCCCTTTCCCCTTCTTCCCTTCCCTTTTTTCCCTTTCCCCTTCTTCCCTTCCCTTTTTTCCCTTTCGCCTTCTTCCCTTCCATTTTTTTCCCTTTCCCCTTCTCCTTCCCTTCCCTGCTCTTTATTAGCAAAGACATTTATTGCCTGATGGAAACTCACACTGACATGAATCAAAGGAGGATGTTGTCAGTTAAAAATCCTCATTTTCCCTTTCTGCCCTTGAACATGGAGCAGCTAGAGCACAGTCAGTGCAAGTCTCTCCTCCTAACAACAAGCCTCCAACTAGACTTTGACATATCATCCCTAAAGTGCAAAACGACTTTGCCCTTCATACTTTTAAATGAGACTGCCAAGAAGTACCACTTGAAGTGGCTTCCTGGAAGCAAACACAGGTACAGCAGAGAATGGGCTAAGGTCCACTGGTGCATGCCAGGAAAAGACTGTCTAACTGTCACACTGTGGCTGGACTGGCTTTGAGATTGAAGAGTCTCAAAGACTACATACTGAGGGGAGAGTTATTTATGTATTTTATCAAATTAAATCCATATCTCAATTGGTCGTTAACATTCCACTTACAGGCTCGTTAATCCTCTTGCAGAAGATTGCCAGGATGAAGAGAGCTGTGATTGGAGGGGCCAGATAGCTGGTTATGGACTGAATGTAGTCAAAGAGCTTGCCACTGTTGGCTGATTGAATGATTGGGATCCAGAGAATGCTGATGACTACAAGGATGAGGATAAAGACTCTGGAAGATGAGGATAAATTGGTATTAGCTCTGCAGGCAGAGGAGTCCACCTGAAAATGAAGTTTTGAAGAAAAAACACTTTCAATTGTTCTTAGAATTTCCTAAGAAAACATCCACAGAACGCTCTCAAGAACCTTTCCCTGTGCACACAGAAGAAAAATTATTCTCTTCTAGAAAGTAAATTCAACCAATTCCCAAAGCCAGTTTCACAGATTTCAGGGTGAGCTGACCTAGAACTTGCAACATGCATGAGAGATCCACAAAGGCATGATGGTTCCCACCATGAGCTAGAGCAGGGCAAGCCCTTCAGTCTGGTGTGTCCCAGAGAGAGACACATTCTTCAAAGAATTAGCTCTTAGGACAGAGAAAGTGCTGGAAACTTGTGGAAACAATCTTTTTGCCACCTTTCCAAGCAGATAGCATGCTCAGTCTACTTCCTTTGTCAGATTCCAACTCATTTGCTGCTAATAAAAATTGCTTCTGGTGTCTCAGGTGACTACCAGAACCTTGTTAATCTTTATATTGTATTCTATAGTGCATTCTCCATATTGATGAACAAGGGGTGCTTCCCCAAAGCCTGCTTGCAAAGGGCAATACAACTTATCACAGAGTTCAGTTCACTGGACTTTTTCCTGAAAAAAGGAGTCATTTCCATGTATCACTGCTGTCTGATGCAAAAATCACACATTCCTAAAGACCTCTGGTGACAGTGACTCCAGAGCACCTTTGGCTTAGCTAGAAGTTACATTTAAGGCAGTATTTATGGTTTAGAGAAGAGAGAAGCCATGATCTGCCTAGCTCAGTGGTACACTCCGTGCTTCTCTCCGACCAGCTCCAAGATGAAGCAGGAAAATGCAATGCTGTTTCCCAGGCTGCATTCCTGCTCCATATTTTAGGCACCAGACTTTTCTCAGTGAGCTCAGACTGAAGAATGTGAATGCTACACTCCAACCAGATGATGAGAGCCAACAAGACATAAAGCAGTGTAAGGACCTGCCCACAATCATCAGCTCCTGCTCGGAAGCCCCTCTGCGGAGCCGCTGCCAGATGTCGATGACGAAGAGCGTGCTGCTGCTGTTGAAAATGGAGGTGAGGGAACTCATCAAGGCTGCCATCATCACAGCAATCATCAGACCCCGCAGCCCTGGGGGAGCCAAAAAGGGAAGGAAAATCAGGGCTAGACCTTTGGCCTCTCAGTGCTGCTTTTTTCATCCCTATACAGTCAGATTTCCTCATCCTTAGCACGGACAAGGGCAGTCTGATTAGTATGTGCAGAGCCCACCTCCACAGCAGTAAAGGTTCTCACCATCAGGCATGAGCTCTATCACCAGTTTGGGGTAGGCAATGTTGGAACACCCCACTGCAGCTCCACAGACCCTTTTACAGATCTCTGGGTCCACGCAGCCCACCTCATCTGTAGAAGACAGGAAAAGAACAAGCTGTCAGTGTAAATCCTGTCCGGCCACAGGTTGCTTAATTCAAGAGAAAGATTCTAGATGCCTTGTAGGGTTTCATACAAATGGAGAGGTGCAGCTGGAATGCAGCTAGAAGTGGGGCTGAAGAATGTTTTACATCATAAACTAAAGGTGAAACTTCCAGATGACATTCTGCAATGCTGTTCAGGTTACAGATAGAACTCTCCTGGATGTTACATAATGATAATCCTTGATGATCTGTCGTTTGTGGGAACTGGACTGTTTCCATCAACCTGTCAACTGGGTTACCAAGGGTGTTGCAGACTCACTCACTGCTATTTGAGGAAATTTGGGAGACAGGAACTTTCCTCCAGGAGTGGTTCTCCTAACTAGGGTAATTCTGCTCAGTAAGTGGGAAACCAGCAGTGAGAGCTGCTTGAGAGACAACAGGAGGGACAGGTTTGCTCTTTCACAAAACAGGGAGGGCTGTTTTACATCATCCACCAGGACCTGTGTGGTAGATTGCCAAAGCTCTCACCAAATACCTCATTAAGGTAATCCATAGGACACAGCACAACCTCAGTGCTCCCTGTATTTCATCTCACTGACTTCCCCCAAATAGCCAGCTACACACAATGTCCACAGCATGGAGTTATATTCCCCCAGTGGCAAAATGCACACTATGTGGACACTCCCAGTGACTTGTGTCACTGTGGGAACACAGGACACGGGAACACTGCTTTACAACAGGAATACACCTGCAGGACAGAAATGTCTGAGGTACAGAAGTGTTGGTGGACCTGTGGGATACTAGTGGTCATGGCAGGTTTATACAGGTTTATAAAGCTCTGTGGTAAGGAACATGGGAAGGCTCACCTGGGTAAAGAGCTCTGCTGATCATTCCTGGCATGACAATGAAAAACATTGGGAAGATTTTCAGATATCCTCCCAGCACTGATCCACCTTTGGCATGAGAGAGGTTCTTGGCAGAGAGGGACCTCTGGACTATCACCTGCAATCAGCACAGAAAGGGAGCAGAGAGTAAACCAGAAGCACCAGAGAGCCGGATCCATCCTCCTTGTCTCTTTCTCACAGATGATTTTCATCCAGCAGGATCTCAGGGTGTTTTGCAAGCCAATGGCAACTTTCCCATCTCAGTTGACTGCAGCCTGCTGCCACCACTCAGAGCACAGGCTACAGGAGAGGGCAGTGTGGAAATTTCCTTTACAGGAATCATTTTGCCCTTGACTGAGATGAAGCCACCTTGAGGACTGGAGACGACAGCTGTACAGCAGCAAGAGACAAGGAATGAAGCAGCCTGCAGGTGTTTTGGTAAAACTTCAGTGGTGGTTTTTATCATTTTCCCATCCTAAAGCAGATAAGCACCACATCTTGAGAAACAAATAAGTTTTCCCTGTTTGTAGGAATAAGAAATAAGGATTATTTTTTTTTCTTATTTCCTTATGGAAAGGAATAAGAAATGTCAGACTTCTGAGAGGCTTGTCTGGAGGTCTGCTCAAAGTCACTGCAGAGCCAGCTCCAGATCCCCATTTTCACATCCTTGTCATGCTAACAACACCCAGTACTCTCCAGCCTACACTGGGATAAAGACTAAAGAAAATGATCCACTGTCTCTGCACTTTCTTAGTGCAAAATTAGCAGCTTGCTGAGAAGGTGGAAGGAGTGAGGTGTTCTGTTCTAGACCAGAAAAAAAGGTAACTCCTGCTTGTGAGACAAGGTCATGTTTCAGCTCACAGCTCCACAGAAGAGTGTCAATAGCAGTGTCAGAGCTGGTCTGCAGAGGGAAACACTTTCTTTACCTGGTCAGTGCACCAGCACCAAAGAGCCAGCACGGAGAGGCCAAATATAAGGCCAGGCCAAGGAATGTCTCCTGTGACTGGATCCCTGAACAAATGAAAGGCATCTGCCCGTGGCAGGTGACAGGTTGTGTTTGGGACTGTGATTTTTGGTATTGCTGTGCTGTATTTCTCCTGAAGTCCTTCATACCAGCCAACTTTCTCAAATCCTGAAAAGAAAATGCCAGTATTTAAGGTCTGGTGTTATTTCATTATCTGATTCTGACGACTACTTCTATTTTCTCTTATCTTAGAATCATAGAATCATTCATGTTGGAAAAGACCCTTGAGATCATCAAGTCCAACCATTAGCCCTACTCTACAAAGTTCACCTCTAAACCATGTCCCTCAAAACCACTTCCAAACACCCCTTAAACACATGCAAGGATGGTGACTCAGCCCCCTCCCTGGGCAGCCTGTTCCAGTGTCTAATCTTCCTCACATCTCCTTTCTTTTCATTCCAACCCTTGCTTTTGGCAGTCAAGGTTTTTACAGGAGTCAGGATTTTGTGCAGAGTCCTTTGTGGTTCTAGCAGTGTACCCTGGAAGAGCATCAGTGCAGGAAAATCTCCATGAGCCTAATCCCCACAATGTCCTCAGCATCTAGTCTTTGCTCACACACCTTCTCAGAGCTGGAACAAGATGGTATGACACAAAACAAGATACATCTATATTTCTGTTTGCCAAGAAGGCTTAAAGCAAAGATTAATGATGGTCAGTTCCTTGTTGCTCTTTTATTTCTTTATGGTGCTCCCTTATACCCAGGTGAATCCACAGCAACTCCCAAAGTCAACAGGGAAAGTCAGTTGTCATCACTTTCTGTGAGTGATTAAAACTCATCTCTGCACCATACACTAAAGAGAGAGGTACCCTGCTGAGGTCTAATGACCTTGGGATCATTAGAGTTTGATGCCACTGCAGCTTCTTCTTACCTATGAACATGAGGACCAAAGCTCCCAGCACCATGATCAGGGTCTGCAGTGCGTCCGTGTATATCACAGCAGTTAAACCACCTGCCAGCAGAACCAGAGACAACAGGCAGAGTGTGTCACAGTGCTCAGTGAAATAGGTACCTCACCTGGATAAAGGTTTTCCTTGGCCCCAGCCCTGTGATTTCAGGACAGACCCATTGGGAGAAGCTGGCACTAAGCTTATCCCCAGCAGCCTACAGCTGGCACAAGTCCTTCTGTGAGGAATAGTCTGAAGGACTTGTCCACATTCATGAGGGGAAAAGAGAGCAAATACAGGCAGTGGTTGCACAGAGGGAGCTGGGAGCCTTCTGTAGTGATAAAAATTCTCTAGAAAACAGTGATGATCCCCCCATACCATTTTCCCTTGGTCTGGGAGGGGAGAGGTCTCCAACACCTGGGAGAGACAAAGCACATACTACCAGCAACTGGGGGAATCTCTCTCTCAGACCATTACCTGCCTACTTTCCCCTGGGGTGGAAAGGGGAAACTTATACCCCAGGCTCCAGTTTCTAATGTTTATTTTAAAATCAACTATTTACCAGCTATGGTGTAGACAGCAGTCACTGCAAGCAAGACCACAGTGGACAAGTAGAGGTTCCAGCCCAAAGAGATTTGGATGAACAATGCTCCAGAAAAAATATCTGTCTGAAATGAAAAGAAAAACAAGCCACAAGGGCAGCCTGGCATTAGTAGGGCTTTGTGCAAGTGAAATCTAATAAAGCAGCCTGCAGCCCTCTGCAGCTGAGAGCACTGATGAGGGAGGACACCATGAAGGTGAAGAAGAGGAGAGAGCATGGGGCTGTTGTCTGTGAACCTTCTTGTTCTCTGTGTAAGGAAAATCTTTCCTCCAGGTCAGAACTCTCAGCATCTGGGAGCTGTGGCAGCAGAGAGTAAAACTCAAGGTCCTAAGGGACTAAAAAGTCATCAAAATTAAAGACTATTTTACAGGCAGCCTTCATGGTATGTAATCCTCACTGGCACAGAGAGGGATTGGTGGAAATTGTCACTTCTTTGGCTGACTGTGAAGACATCCATGGGGAGCAGAAGCCCATGTATCCACAGGAGGGGAAAGGAGGACAGATATCAGGTTCTTCCCAAGATTTTGGTGGCCTAGTGGCCAGTAGACATTCCTACTTGAAAGACCTGTAAAGAATCACTGATGTCTTGTGCCATGATTTATTTATCTGTAAAGGTCAACAGCTTGTTTTTCTATTTGTGCAGTTCAGCACAGTAGAATGACTCCAGGAAAACAGGTTATACCTGCTGAGGACCTCCCCAGAAATACAGAAACTCCCATCAGCTTTGTTTTGTTTGGACCCACTGGCAGAGAGGGTGAAGCCTGAATTGTATAGATAAGATCATTTCAATGCAGAAGGTGACATGGAAGATATATTTTTTGGCAAATGGGTTCGAAGGACACCTACAAATCTGGTGTGGGGTGAAAGGTAAAGGATCCAAGGGAGACAGAAGGGATGGGGAGAGATTTCTATTTGCTGTGCCTGAAATACGCACCTTAAAGCAAGCAGGCAGTGCAACTCCTGACCCTGCAGCCCTGAGACAACAGGCACAATGTGTCACAATGGACAGCGAGACAGATTCCTCACCTGGAAAAAGGTTTTCCTTGGCCCCAGCTCTGTGATTTTAGGACAGACCCATTGGGAGAAGCTTGCACTAGGTTGATCCCCAGAAGCCTACAGCCAAACCCTGACAATACCCCAAAGAAATCTCTGTTTCTTTGCAGTTTTGACTCCCTAGCAGGAACCACAAACATCTCTGTAGCCACGCAGGATCAGTCCTTTGACAGCACAGTTTAATGAGATCTCTGTTCTAACTCTGCAAGCAGGGAAGCCTCTGCAATGCCCTGCTCTCTAGCCCTGTGTCTGGGCAAAAAAAGTACAGGGAGAAAAATCTTTCTTGTAACCAAGTGCCTGCTGTCCAGCCAGCCGCTAAATGAGCTCTCCACAAACAATAGCATCGCTTAATAGAAAGCACCTGTCATGCCCATAAACCCCACCAGCCACATCCCTCAGCCACGGGTGAATTAGCTGCACAGAGGAGAAACCACTGAGATGAGACAGCAATGACTGAAGCCAGGGTCCTGCTCTGCAAGGCGCTGGCAAATGCTGCTCTGCTGAAGGTCATGTTGAAAGACTGGTCTGCGTAGCTGTGCGCCTCGTGGTGCTGCTGCAGGAGAGATCTTCTATTTTCCCCTCGTGGGGAAAGGGGCTTCAGATGCCCCTTTAGAAGTGGGTGACATGACCAAGAGCTGGCTGTTGGAGGAGGAAATCTATCCCAGACTCCCAGCCTGGAACTCCACTGAGTGCACCTCCCAGCACCTGAGATGTAATAAGCCTGGGAGAAGGAACCTGAAGCAGCTGCAAAAGCACGTGGGCACCTCATCTCCTGTCAATGTCTTCCAAGGAAATCTGACTTCTAAATACTTCAGAAGTATCTAGAGAAAACTGACTTGTACTAGCAATCGGACAATCAGCTGGTGACAAAGGACTGGCATTTTCAGTCCTTTTAATGGACTCTGAAATACAGTCCTCTCTCTCTCTCTCTCTCTCTCTCTCTATGGGCACAGGTAGCTCTTAGCAAATCTCTGAGAGTAAGCTCTGCCTCTTTATTAATGGAATTGAAATGAAGGGAACTACCCAATAGCTTACATTGCTTTTTGACTACCAGCAAGATACAATTCTACAAGCAATCCAGAAAAGATGCTGACTTTTGTGTTAAGCCAGAACCTACTTCCTTTCACCTTACCCTTTTTACACAAGTGACAGAAAGAGAGAGGAATAGCCATAGCATACCTAATGCTGAAAACTCAGCACCCACACCAGCAGATTTATGACAATTTAAGAGCATTTCACATCTACAAGAAGCAGGCAGCCAGATCCTCACATGGGGTAATGCAGCAGCTCCCCTGTCTCCATTTCCTAAGGTTTGATCCTCTAGCAAAGCAAAAGCAGGAAGACATCTTATGGAACTTATACTGTTTAGTAATTAGCTGCCATATCCCTATAATATTCGCACTGTGCATTGCTGTTTAACAAGGGCTCTCTCTCCTAGGATAACTCTCCATGATCAATACAGAGGCAGGTATTCACTTGAGCAAAGCAGGATGCTAACACACTTGTTTCTGGTAGCTGAGTTGGTCCTTTCAAGGACATCCGAGTTCTCTCTGAGCAGCTCTGCATTGTAGCAGGAAGAACTAGCCCTGTCCTAGACAGCAGGGTTGTGTTCACTTGGATACATACAGATATCTTGGTGAATATGTAGAGAATGAGGGACAGTACAGACATGTAGATTTGTATCCTCTGCCCTCCAAATCTTTTCTGCAGGTACTCAGGCATGGTGACAACTCCTGCTGCGATGTACACAGGCACAAAGATCCAACCCAGAGCCAGAAGTGCCCAGGTAGCCTGTTGAGGAGACAGAAAAAAACAAAGGCACATGATTCAATGCAGGGGAACAATCTTTTCCTCTGTTCTTTCAGTGGGCATCCTCAGAAAGCAGAAAGGCACAGCACCATGCAGTGCACTGGGGAAGCACTCTGACTTTTTTTCCTCTATGTTCAGAAGTTGAGATGACAGAGTAATTATGACAATACTATTATAAGCTTTTGAAGTTTTCCTCCTAAGTCCTGTGTCTCTGTCATGGGTGGCAAGTCCTGTTCCGTCTCCTGGTTTTTTTGGGGGGGGGCAAGATGGTGTATTCTATTGCCCTGGATCTCTAAAAGATGGTGTTATATTAGATGGTCTTTGAAATACTATGGCAGTGAAGAGTTAAGTGATTCAGAGAAGCATGGGAGCATCTGTTTGTTGCTTGATTAGCAAGTGATGAGGCTGAGGCAGCAGATTGTCCCTGCAGAGAATAAAAATAAGCAACAGCAAGACTCTGCTGGGATGTTCTCCTTGCAGGCTGATGTAGATGTGCTTCTGTCACTGCTAAAGGGGCAGTTCGGTTGCCCTGTCACAGATGAGGAGTCTTTTGGAAGGTAAAATATCTCCCATCATGTATTTCTTCTCTAAAACCCAGAACAAAAAACCCAAACAGGAGATCTTGAACATAAATAAAAGCTACTGAATAATCAAACCTCATCTCCTGACTGTGTCAGGCCATTACCTTTCATTCAGGTACCTTGCATTAGTCCAGATTTTACTTTGATCAGATATTTAAGTTATCAGAAATAAAACTGTTCCTTGTGAGCAGAGATTGTGAGTGATTAAGGAGAACAGCCATGGCTCCTGCAGTGACAGAGACTGGTTTAAGTAACAGATGCTCCTATGATCTCCGCAGCTGAGGGATGTCCCATGACAAAGGGAGAGAATAAGGGCATCTGAGGTCCTTTTCCAATCTGAAATTAATCTAAACTCATGAAGTTAGACTCTCCCTGACACACAATCTTGCCTTGATGGGTTTCTAAAGTCACTGGAATAGATATGCCTGAAGTACAGCAATACTGGTATGTCCTACATGCTAAACACAGGCTCTGATTTCTTCACAAAGGACTTAAAGATGATCTTAATAGTTTAGAAAAGAACAACACAACAACCAACAGTGCAGTGAATAGACAGCCCAGGAAAAACTCAGGCTCTGCCTGTGCTTGGCAAGTATCTGGCACTATGAGCAGCCTCTGCTGCTGTAGACAGAAGATGTAGTTAGTGATGTTTATTGTGGGGGTGGCACTAATCTCACTCCTCATCACTGCAGCTGAGAAATTTCGTTAGCATCACTCAAAAAGGGCCTGGGTTTCATGCTCTGTGTGGTGTCAGTGTCAATTTTCCAGGTCACTTCAATGGGGCAGAATGAGACCTACCTTTGCACCCAGATGTTCACCCCAGAGATATCACAGTTTGGCAGGTGATGGGTGAATGCAGTGCTCTCATGGCTTTACACTGAATTTAGGAGCAATGATGCTTTTTTTTTTTAACTCCCTGTACCCAGAATCCTGTACTTATCCAAGTACCACTTCAACATTCATTATATTTAATCTTTGTGAGGGGAGACCAAAGCTTAAAAATATGTCCATGTGCTTCTGGGAAGGTCAAAGAGCTGATAATTTTAGTGGATTCCACTTAAACTAAAATAAAGATCTCATGTTTTTAAGGCTGTCTGAATGTCTGGAAGCTTCTCTCCCGAGGCTTGTGAACTTGTAGTTGCCAGCACTGTCAGCATCTGATTTTGGAGACAAACCCCCAGTCCCCTTCTAAACGTCTTAGTTGACAATGTAATTGACTTACATTCCACTCAAAGCCCCCAACAGCAAGGCCTCCAGCTGCTCCAGTGCCCGCCAGGCCAATGAATAAGCCACTGCCCACATTGCTTGACATCAGGGATGCTCCAATCTGAAACACATGGCACAAGCACAGAACCCAGACAGTCACTGGGGGGAACTTTTCTATCAGCCCAAGCATTTTCCCAGGCACTTTCTCACCCCAGGGCCTCATCTCCTTGTAGGCAGGGAGCTGGGTGTTAATGGAGAGTTAGGGTTTCATTCTCCTCTTAGGAAAAACTGCTTTTATATTTTAAAGTGGGTGTGTCTGCTCTCTTCCACTGCTGTCTTGGAGTGCTCTCTTGGAGCTCCTCCTAAGGAAGGAGATTCCTGGACCACAGCAGGGATGATGCTAGAAACACACAGTCTGCTTGTGTTTAATATCTACACCCTGGTTCAGAGATACTCAGCTCTGCAGTAGGCTGGGAATTGCAAATGTTTCAGGTCACGGTAGGCTGTCCCTACCATGGGCCACTGACACCCTCCCTGGAAGAACACAAGCTCCAAGGTGCTCTAAACAGGCAAAGACTATCTGATTTTGTTACTATTTTTACTTGTCCCAAAGCCTCACCTCCTTTCTGTCTGGCAGCATCAGATCTCTTTCAGAGTCAGTGAGAAGCTCCCCAAAGGACAAGTCAAACCCTTGTGTCTCTAGAGAAAGTTTGCTTTTAGCTGCATTGCCTAGGAGGAGCTTTTCTCCTTAGTCCTGCTACATGTGAAACAAGAGATGCTGGAATTTGATCTGCTTCTCACCTCTGAGCAGGGTAAAACATGAATATGGCATCAACACCCACACTGATTCCTGCCAGCAGCAGGCCCTCCTTGGCCAGCTAAGAAAACTCTTGATTAGAGAGCTGGCTGCTGCAACATGGGTTTGCCACTGAGGTGGGGACTGGTGCTCTCCAGAACTGTAAACTGTTTTCCTGGTATCAGTATCAGCCACAGAAATTCAAAGATTCAAAGGATCCATAGCACAGGAGCAGCAATGTAATTTCAGAGTTCAGCTGGGGCTATCTAACACACAGCACAGATCTGGCACTCACACTAAAAAACAAAAACCAAACCCAAACAATCCAACCTAACACCCAAGCAAATGAACCATCCAACATGTAATCCAGGCACACACTCCTGGTGAAGACCATGAGGAGCTGAGCCTGCAGGACAGCTGCAGAGGTGGAAGCAGCTCTCTGACAAACAAAACTGAAGAGTGAACAGTTTTAGAGGCTGCTGTGAACCTAGAATGGTAAATCAGGAGAGAAAACAGCCAACCTGTACCCAGCAGACTCTGTGGCCAACTGTGGTTGAAGCCAAGAGCAATGAGAATGTTTTGAGGGTTGATTTGTTGTTTGGTTGTTTGTTTAAAAAAAAAAAAAAAAAGAAAAAGAAAAAAAAGAATAATGTTAGGGAAAAAAAAATGTTCCATTTTCAAATGTTCCAAATGTTCCAGTATCTTCCAATTTTCCCCCTCCTAATTAGAGAAAACCATCAAGCTAAGCTTTTCCATTAAATGTCACTTGGCCGAGACAGAAGCATGAAGAACATTTAAAACATAACAGATTTTAGAGAGGTGTATGTGTCTCTGATGGAAGAGGTTGAAAATCCAGCCTAGTGGATTTATGGGCAATGTACATCCAAAGGAAAAGAAAATAAAAAAATACAGTGTTTTGGTTGAGAAGTGCATTCCGTTACCCACGACTCACCGGAGAGATATATGGTGCTAGAGTCTGGCATTGGCTGAGAAGGATCTTTATTCCCGTGGTGTTTTTATTCCTTTCAAACTTTAAATTATCTTTATATGTACCTCTCACTCCTAAGAAAAGGTGCATTCAATAGATTTTTTTTTTTCTCCCCTCATAGTGAAGATTTATACTTTGGTGGTTTGAAGTTTATATCCTTTAGATCGTTAGTCAATAATCTCAACTTTAAATAGCAAGGGCTCAGAAAGTCCTGAGCTTTGGGATTATTTTTTCTTCAGTCTCTAAATGCTTTTTTACTGGACAGCACATTCCTAGATTGTCTAATGCTCTCTTGGCTTGGGGACAACAGTATCTTTGGTGAGCTGGGGCTGAAGAGTTGCAAACACAGCTAGGCAGTTAGTGCTCCCTTACTCCCATGGATGTGAACCTTTCCACTGCTGACTAGCAGAGAAATGGAGAGTTAGAAAAACCTGAAGGTGCTGAACTGTCCTTCTGGCCCTGCAGCTCCACACTGTTACCCATCAGCAGGGCTGCACGGGATGCTTCCTGGTGGATCCTCTTCATCTCAAGCCTACAGCCAAACCTTGCATGGGTCTCCTTACTAGACCTGTCCTCCTGACATCTGGAATTGCTTTTGAAGCACAAGAAAAGAGGGATGCATTTCACTCACAGGCCACCAAGTCATGGATCTTCCAGCTAGGAAATAGCCTCCAATGGTCCCCCGGCTTGCTCGTATGGATGACTGGAAGCACAGAAAAAAGAAAGTTGTTTCCTCCATTCACTCACCCTCAATCAGACCCAGTGGCCATCCCAGTTGCCTTGAAACATCCTGTCACCAACCTCTTGCACCACCCTAGTTCTACTCCCTTGGATGTCATTGCAGTCAATTGCTCA
>VYZU01024859.1:0-15055 GCA_013401355.1 Ceyx cyanopectus | reverse complement strand
TCACAGAGTCCCTGTAGATAGAATATGCAGCTATAATTACCAGTAAGAAGATTCTAACTCTATGTTTCCACATTCATTTTTTTTGAATCAGCTTTTGAATCAGTAGTTCAATTTTTTTAGAGGTTTCCCTTTGCCATTAAGGTTTTGAACCTCATCAGTGCTGTAGATGGCAATACCAACTGTTTCTGTTTCTACACCATGGTATACTAAACACAAGGTTGTGATGGTCTTATCTCACCTAGAAACCACCATCCTCACATGTCCATGTTAGCAGGAAGCTGTCATTGTCTTTTTATGCTATGATCATATTGGCCTCATTATTTGGGCTCTTTCTGTTGGTACCTCCCCAAAATGTTTTTTTCATTCTCACAAGTCATCTTGTGTCTCTGAGAGTTTTGTGCTTCTTTATTGAGTGGCTAACTTTGCTTCTAGAGTAGCAAAATAGCATGAGAATGATGTAGCATTATTATCTCTTTATTCATCTATTCTTTATTCATCTGACAAGCAATACATGTTGGTATTGTACAAAAATACATATTTGTACCTTTTGATCAAATTTTTTTGGTGGCTGTTGTTAAGCTTCTTATTTTTTTCACATGTACAAACAGCTCTGTCCAACTTCATCCCACATCAGAGATGTGCACAAACTGCTGACAGCCAAGAATATATGGCTTAAAAACTCAGCCAGTCTCATGGAGATAAAGCTGTGATATAACTAGTGAAATGTCAGAGTCACTGGGTAGTTGTTTTCAGTCTAGGTAGAGCTGACTCCCTTTAAATGGGGTCTAGAGGACCACTCTAATGGGTTCCTTTGAGAACCTCTGTTTTGACCATAATCTGCATAGGAGTGTGTCCCTCTGGCTCTTCCATCCCCTCCTGCAGCAGCACAGCAACTTGTGACATCTCTAAGGGAACTAAAGCCATACTGGTGTAACAGCTCAATTCTTTAATAGGAAACTTGTGCAACCAGCTGGGAGCTACAGTTGGGAAAGACACTTTTCCTAGAACAAAAAGGGTACTGAACAACATACATCTGTATACAGATCCAAAGGTCATGGGCTGCAAAGCTAAGGATAGACTTCACCAAGTTGTGCATGAGACAGGCAGTCCTTGTAGGTTATTTCCCTTCTCCTGTTGGGTGGGCAACTTATAATTTCCTAATGTCTTAAAGAAGAATCTACTTGCATTTCTTTTCCCTGATGTTTGCTCTAACACAAGTTATTGATGGATGGATGAAGTTCTTCATGCAGAAGCTCTTTGGTTTCAGACTGTTTTTCTCAGCTGTTGCCATCTCAGCCTTGGGGGTGGGTACAATTGTATTTCAAGTATATGAACTTGTGGTTTTGGTAATGCACTTCTTGTCAAATAGTCTATAAAAACATACCAAAGGTAATACATGAACTTACTTTAAGCCATCTGAGGACAGATGTCTGAATCTTGAACATGTGCATAGACATTTAAAATGTAGGCAGATGTGGCCAGGGAGTGGAGAGGGGAGCAATTCTGTCTGGTGTGGGTACAGCTTTCCATATATTATGGCTAATTTGCTCCCATGGAAACAAATATTTGAAAGCTTATTTCTAGTATCTGCTGTTTACTCTCATCATTATGTTTTGCTACAGGAGTTTCCTCCTGAAGGGATGCTAGTATTCATTAACTGAAGCTGGTATACTGGCTGTTACATTCTGCATGGTAAATCCACTACTCTTGTTATATCTCTTTGGTAGAAACAAGAGAGTCAAAACCCAAGAGTTAAAACAATCTTATTAGGAAGACTGTGATTTAAACAGGGGCCAAAATCCCATAAACAACCACACAGAGGTCAGTCTACACCATTAAGTACTAAAACTAATCAATTCACTGCTCTGTTTATTGTAGGAATTATTTTTCTACCTTTACCTGCTTTCTTGCAGGGATTAATTCTGTTTGGGATTCAACTCACAGTTCCTTCCCTCCCTGAAGTGTCAGCCTGTGGCTCACCTCTCCTGTTCCCTTAACTTCCTCCTCAGAAAGAGAAGCTGGCTGCATTCTGGTCTCTATTTCCAGAGACAGTCTTTCTTATCCAGATAATCATGATTTTGTCTTTTAATTTAATGTACTAATTCACTTAACAGGTGTTTTTAGCTGGAGAAACCTATGGGTGGGGGTGTTGATAGCACAGAGCTGATAGTTCTTGCGGTAGTTCTTGGGGTCCTTCAGCTGTAGTGGTGTAGATGGGGTGAAATGTTTTTTTCACTATTCCCTGTAATGGAGCTTAGACTCTTAACCTGGCCCTGTTATGGAGGAAAGCTTGAGGGACCTTCTACCCCTGTTGCAAGAATGTTTCCTCCATGGGGTCAAAATATGTCCTCACTTTTCAATATGTTTGATACTTAATCAGAGAACCTTCCCTCTAACTAATAGTGTTGTAATAAACTTGAATATTGTCATTTAAATACCTGAGGTAACTAGTCTAGGAGAGTAATAGTAAGGCTTCATCTTGCAGATGATTGGAAAAAGTGGTGAGTGGGTCACAAGAAAAGGTGTGAAGATTTAGCAGCAAAGAATAGGTTTTGAAAAGTTCATACTGGTTTTTGAAAAAATGATATTTAAAGGGCAGCAAAATGTCTCTAGTGTTGATGGATAAAAGGGATTACAGAAAATGCAGGCTACAATATATACTAGAATATCCTTCAAAAGCCAAACATCTTCAAAATCATGTGTGCTTCAGGTAATCCACAGATTGCTAGGCTTTAAGCAGAAGTGTTAAAGTTAAATTCCCTTTTTACCACTACTGGATTATATACCATTTTATTTTTAATTGCTAATATCCTATCTTTAGTGCTTTCTCATTTCTTATTGCTTGAATATTGTGCCAAGGAACTCTTCTGCAACCCTCAGCGTCTGGGGTGCAGTGATGCTTAACATTTTTTTCTTGATAATTATGGAACTATTTCTACTAGTAGTAAGTGCTAGAAAGTACTTACTAGAATAAAGCAGTTAGTTTCTTTGCCTTTTCTTGCTCTTGACGTTAAATTGCAGTGGAACATGCTGCCCAGGGCAGTGGTGGAGTCACCATCCCTGGAGGTACTTAAAAAATGTGTGGATATGCCGCTGAGGGACATGGTTTAGTGACAGATTTCACACTGTTGGGTTAATAGTTGGACTGATGATCCTGAAGATCTTTTCCAACCAAAATGATTCTATGATTCTGTGATTTGAGGGCAACTCCTTTGCTCTGTGTAACCTGCCTTGTAACTCTGTCTACCTTCCAGCAGATGCCATGCTTTGCTGCAGAGGTTTGTGCACTTTGCAGAGTGTGGCTTCTCCTACCCATACCCTTGTTCAGAACCTAGGGGGACTGTCACCCAGCGGGCTGCAGGTGCTAGCAAAAAAGAGATTTCTCTTTGCTCCGCAGCCATCCTCCCATCTTGTACTGATAAATCTTAGCTCTGGGCATCTAAACTCCTGGGTAAGACTATCAGCCTTTGCAGACTGTTGTGGAGAAGTTGGTCACTGGTCAAGTGCACAAACCAGCCCAAGCATGCCTTTCCAGAACTCATGAAGCAGACCTGCTATTTGTTGTAGAGATTCACTGATGGACAAAAAAGAGTGCCTCAGCTTGAAATTAGTGTGAGAAAAATTAAACTGACGTAAACCCACTTTCATTTCCAGATAGCTTCATCTGTGACCCAAAAAATACTGACATGAAAGTATCATTAACAGAGCAGATGCAGTTTTGAAGTGCCAAATGCTATTTCTGACTCTTATTCGAGGCATTTGTTTCAAAACATTGCCAGCTGATGAGGCATATTCCTTGAGGGAGAGGCCTTGTCATCAATATAGCCAGAAGGGCTGAGAGACCAGAGTTACTTAATTCAGAAGACCTTTTGTTTCCTGCTCATTTCCTACCGTGTTCTTTCCGCAGAACATTTTCCAAACTCTGAAAGTTTGGGCTTTTACAAAGCTAACTGCAGGCAATATGAGATCATTTAGTAAATTGAAGTTTATCTCTCCTCTTTAGGGGAGAAATTCTCCATTGCAAGCTTAGTGTAATATAAAAACAAGACACTTTTGAACTGGTTCAAAACCAGATCTTTCTTCTAATAAGGAGAGAACAAGATTGTTCACACTTTTCAGACATTTGCTTTGAAGGTGAGCTTGCCGTTGGGAACTGGGGCTTTATATCATCTTTTTCATATTCTTTTCTGGGTGGTTTATGCTCTGCCGCTTGCTGCTATTGAGCTCTGATTTTGCAGAGACCATGTTGAGAATGGAGCTAAATTGCCACCTTCTGCTCCTCATGCACACAGGAGAGAAGACAGTCTGGGGAGCTGAGCTAAACTGTTTTATTTTGGATGATTTTATCAGCTTCCATAGTGCCTGGAGAGGAATCTGGAGCCCTGCCTGGGTCCAAGACTCTCCAAACTGAGTGGAGATACAAGCAGGTGTCTCAAAACAGGGTCAGAAATATTGAACACATTGATGAGGAAGGTGACTTAATCTTGTGGGGTATGGAACCACATATTGAAGATCTCTTTTAAGAGCAGGTGTTTGTGCCCTATCTTTTTGTGGGACCCCTGTATTTAGTACCATTCTTGTAAAATGTCCATTGTTAAGACTGTGAGCTTCATGCCATAGACTGATGTTTAAACCACCCCTTCAGAAGGATGTGAGGTTGAATTCTGGTCTTTTTATTACCTGAGGGATTTCTAGTTCAGAATTCCCAGGGATTCACTAGTTCAGATTTCCCAGGGATTCACTTTATTACATTTCTGCTGAAGTATGACAGCAGTACAGAGAGGAGGACCTGGGTTGCAGAGCTCAACCCACAGCGGTGCTTCTGACTCACAAGTCTCTCTCTTTACCCCTCTACCAGTGAAAGCTGGTTTCTCACTTCATAGTTTCAACAGCAGAAGTATCTTCAAGAAAGAGCAACTAGAATGTCATTCTTGTTCTCCCACTTCCAGAGGGTTGCTCATATCACTGAACTTGTCTGCATTTGCTTACAAGAAAAGAAGAGCTGTAGGTGTTCAAATTCCACCAAAGCCCTTAATTTATTTAGTCCTAAAATATATATTTTTTTTCACAATACTTCCTTTTATTCACATTTTCTGCTACAAAAAACAAGACAGCCATTTGAAGAGACTACTTAATGTTAGTACAGATATGATGTTAGTAATTTAAGTAATTTAAGCTAAATTTTGTGATGATGCCTCAGTTGCTAGAGGGACAATCAGCTGAGGGAAGTGTATTGTAAGGTACTAGTTGTGGAATGGATATAAAGTATTTTGTTAGTATAATGTATGAAATATTTTCTGAAACATCAACTGAATTTCAAATGAATGTGCAATATGCTTTTAATTTTAAATTACTGTTTTTTTTTAAATACCAGAAGTACCACACTAATATGGCTCTAATATGACTGACCCCTTGACATGACACATTAACAGGGGTCAACTTTATGACAAAGATGTAAGAAAGAAACAGAATGTTTCTGAAAGGTATGTGGAAGTAAATAAAACATACATTAATATTCAAGTAATCAAGCACAAACATCACCCCTGTTTACAATATAGATTCTTCAGGACCTGTTTTAAATTCTTTCAATGAGATATAGTATTACTTTATTCACACATATCCAAAGAAATAACACAGGAAATGTACATTAATTCTTCTTTAGGTGCTCAATCAAATGGGTACAGGGCTGAGACTGAAACCCTGTGTGATTGAGCAGAAAGAATCTTTATGAAGAAAGTAATATAATGGCAGTATATGTCTTTATATCTGGGAAGATATGTAGGAATATTTCAATTCCTTTGTGGCATGACATTAACAAGAACCACAACTTCATGCAGGGAACTCAAAGAAAGCTGGTGTAAGTTCACTAAATTAATCTACTGCAGGTCATTACCTGTGATTTGCCCATCCTTGCAGTCCTACTGCATCTGATCTCTAGACTAGAGCTGTTAATGCTTATTCTAAGATTAATTAATTGTGTAGGTTGACCTTGGCTGGCTGTCAGACGCCCACCCAGCTGCTCTCTCACCTTCCTCAACAGGACAGGGGGAGAAAATAAGATGAAAAAAACTTCTGGGTCAATATATAGGCAAGTAGGTTGTTCATCAATTACTGTAATAGGCAAAACATATTCCACTCGGGCAAGATTAATTTACTGCAAATTAAAACAGAGTAGGATAGCTCGAAAGAAATGCAAAACTAAAAAGACTTCCCCCCCACCCTTCTTTTCAGGATGAACTTCATTCTTCATTCCTGACTTCTCTATGTCCTACTCTGTCCCAGAACAGGATGGGAATTGGGGGTTGTGGTCAGTCCATTGCAGTTCCTCTCTGCTTCTGCTACCTCCACATAATTTTTTTTTGTCTGCTCCAGCATGGGTCTTCTCCATGGGCTGTAGCCCTTCAGGGTAAACCTGTTTCACTGTGGGCTCTCCACAGGTTAACGTTCCTTCAGGAAACAGCTACCTGCTCCAGTGTTGGGACTGTAATCTGAATAGCTTCTCTAGCATGGTCATCTCCAAGGGAGATGCAGGGAAATACTTGCTTCACCATGACCATCTCCACAAGTTTCAGGGAAGTCTCTGATCCAACACCTGTAGCACCTCTTCACCCTCCTTTGTCTCTCACCTTGGTGTATGCAGGGCTGTTCCTCTCATGTCATTTTCCACTCATCTCTCACAAATGCTGCATAGCATTTTTACTGTTTTTTAAGCACATTTTCAGAGAGACGCCACCACCTTGTCTGAGAGGCTCAGCTGTGTCCTGTGGTTGGTCCATTGGAACCAGCTGTGTTTGGCACAGGGCAGCTCCAGCCTCTCCTCACAAAGGCCACCCCTGCAGCTTCCCTCCACTGCCAGCACCTGGGCACTTGCTACATCAGTGGTGGACAAGAAATGTTGTTGGGGAAAAAAAACCCAAATCAGTTATTGGTTTTTATTGCAAATCAAGAACAAAAGTCCTGTTCTGGACATCTCTGCCCCTTTCACTCATCTCTCAACATTCCTTTGCTTTGTTGGAGCCTGAATGTTAGTTTCTTAATTTCTGTTTCTATCTCAGGTCTGCACACTTCTTTCCAGCAGTGCCAGATGAGTATGTCCTCTCCACCCATTCCTTTCTCTGTTCTGCTTACTTCCATGCTGTTCTATGCAATCCTTGAAATTACTTTTTTCTTCCTTGTCCGCTTCCCTCCTAGCCTGGTCTTGGCTTCACTGGCACCATTATCAACCTGGGAGCCCAGGAACCCCTACTGCCCAATGAGCTTTTCATGCCTCTGATACTCCTGAGCCACCCAGACAAAGCCTTCAGTAAAGTCCCCTACATATAGAAAAAGGCCGAACAATTGATTTAGTTCATTTAACACCATTATGTTACAAAATGATTATTCCTCCTTGGGTCTGTTCCCAGACTTCTAACACCTCCTCTAGTGGGAAACCCTGCCAGCTTCAACCCCTTATTAACCAGCCAGCTCTTGCTTGCAGGGCTGCGTTTCTTTCATCTGCCTGCTCATCCAGGAGCCAGCAGCTGCCTTTTATCCAAATTCCCCCCTCTTTTGAAGGTTCTGCTGTGATCTGAGTGCAAGTGAAGTACAGACGAACGACCTGAGGCCTCCATCAGTTCCTCTCCACTCGCCCTCTGACACGGACCACTCTGTGCTGGGCTGAAGGGCTTTTTTTCTCCTTTTCTTTCTTCCTCGTTGCACAGACTGGCAGTTAAGATGGATTTAGCTGTCGTACCAGATGATGTGATTACCCAAATTGCTTGGCTGTGGTTTCATTTCTCAGGTAAATGAAAATGTAAGACTGTGGAGTGTAAGACTGAAACAGTGCATCAGCAAAGCAGGCTCTGTAGATTGTTCTTTAAAATTCATGTGAAAGCTCAAATGCATATTTAGCATGGTGGATGAGATAAATTACTTTTGAAAGTGAGTAGCTGCAGGAGTCCCTGGGACTGGGAAGTTCGTTTTGAATCAGAAGACATCCACCCTAGGCTTTCAATGCCACCAAATACTGAGACCAAATTGAAAGTGTCAGGAAGGGACAATTAGCCAGAATCACTTACGTGATCAGATTTTAAAGAGGCTGAAGATATTTCTTACTGGCTTTAGAGACTATATTAAACTGTATGGTGCTGTGCTGACACTAAGGCTCCCCACAGAGCTGAATGCTCTCATGCTGTGTGACTTCAGACTGTATGAACATGGCTTTTAACTGTCTATTTACCACTAACAGCTTGAAGTCAAGGTGCTGTAGGGACTGGAGGCCATGGGGCTCCTTTGGTGTCCATCAGGTCAGACCCTGGAAGCCAGGGCTCATCCCACCTCCCCAGAGAGAAGCAGGGCATCTGGGCAGCCCCAGCCCTGGACACTGGGCACCAAGCTGGAGATGGTCTGAGTCTAGGCCAGGACATGGGTATGGGTGGGCCTGGATTGGTGGGGCCATGCCTGGGCAGGGCAGGGCTACAGGGAACTGGAAACCAGCTGAAACGGGGTGCTGGGTTGTAAGCAGAGTTGGGGACTGAGCAGGAACAGTCAGACGTGGCAGTGCCTCAAGGCCATGGTTCTGAAATGATTGGTTGACCTGTAAAGCTGCATACAGTGCAGCCTGACTTTTTTGTGCTGGAAACCTTGCCATACAGCAATACTAATAATGGGGTTGTGTGGTTATGCATCTAAATCATGCATCTGACTTATTACAGTTTAATTGTCAATACAAGCATTCATCCAGCCAGGGGTTCCATCTCCTCCATCCTTGGCTAGGCTGTCAGAAGGTGTGAAGCTGATGCTGGAGTAACTCCTCTTGTTAACAAATATTTTTTGGCTAGCACTACCTTTACACAGATAATTCTTATGAAGTTTAGGTGTAACTCTTAAAGGACTGAAGCTGTAATAAATGGTAGCATAAAGGTGTTGCTTAAGCAATGGAATGTGGAAAACAAGCTTGTCTCATGGTCTTAATGTAAAAAATAAAAATAAAATAAAATATGGAAAACAATAAATAACTGTAATTACTCATTAGTCAATTGTACTCCAGCTGGGTTATCCAGAATGACTTGATAGCTAACAGTCATTCATTAGACTATGTGTGACACTCCACTAGTATGATCTTTATGCTATCGCAGTAATTTGAAGGAATTTGCAGATATAACAAAACTGCTTTCAAGTGCACAGGAAAAGTTTTCTGAAATGGTCACATTCATTTTTACAGAATTCTACTGTAAGTCAACCTCTTTGAATCAAGAGCTCACAATGGCATTGTGTCCTCTTAAAAATGACACTTCAAACAAAGCCATATCAAAGTACTTTCAAGTGATGAACACATAATATCTTCATAGACAGCTCTCTGCTGTAATTACCTTAAGAGAATTAAAAACTAGACCCTGTGCCTACTTGGGAAAAAGATTCTGTTTAAATAAATGTATCATTTGAAGAGTTTAGTTCATATCTGCCTCAAAGACATTTTTAAAAAGTAGTGCCTTGTAATGTAGATTTTTAGTACTGAAACAAAAGTACTGAAAGTTCCAAGCCTCCAAGGTTAAACCAAATCCAAAAAATCAACTAAATTGATAAGGTTATGAACATGATAACAATTCAGTACTATTACAAATAAAATTAGGTCTCATGATAAGTAGATGTTAGGATCCTTTTGCTGTTTTCCTTGCCTTTAATTTGTGGAGTTTCTTACTTGAGATTTTTAAAAAGCAAAGGCTAACATTTGCCTCAACTCTGCTCTGCAGATCTGTCCCTCACTGACATGCTGGCTGCTTCAGTGGAATTAAATCCTCTGGGTGCTTTTATCAGATCTGTTCACTTTGTTCCTGAACATGAAGTTCAGTTTAAAACAACATAAACGGAGGAGGAGCTTTTCTCCTTCATTTTTGCAGCAAGTGACTACCAAATGTTTTGTTGCCACAGGCATGTGTAGTTCTGTGGGCCATTCCAAACAAAACATTGATTGTAGTGTTGTTGTGATTTTCAAAGGACTGGATTTTCCTTCCAGGCATATTAGCTTCTGGTAGGGTCCAAGATGAACTCATTTCTCCCAAAGCTAATGTACAATTCAGACTCCCAAACACTTGTAATTTAAAGCTGAATGTTCCTTCCAGATGAAGACAAGTCCCAAAATCTGAGAAAAGTGTTCACCATGGTGCATTAATATATCAGATTAGAGTTTCAAGAGTGACTTCAGTATGATACAATGAAGGCTTCATAAACCATGGCTTAAAGAATATGTTTAAAAAGCCATAAAGGGAAATATATGGAGATATTAGTATGTAAAACAGAAAAGCCTACTTGCTTGGAGAACTGTGCAACAGCTAAAATGCAAGCCAAATTTACAACCAATTAAGAAGTAACGTATGGAGATCTACCCATCTGCTTACATGCCACAAATACTGGCAGACTTAAAAATTAAAATCTACCTGGGAGATTTTATATTCAAGAATATTTTGTGTTCTTCCTGACTCTGCCTCCCTAGAAAGGAGCTATTTTCTAAAGAATTTTCTAATCATAACTAGTGCAAACTGAAGAAAAAAAATTATAAATACATGTTTTGAATTTTATATTGACTCTTTTATACAACCCTTAGGCTCAGCTTGAGATCTAATACTGTGATGTAGATATCACCTCAGATCTCTTGAGATCTATACTGTGATGTAGATCTCACCTGTTGCAAATGCATAGGATTTGCATTTCTCACAAATTTACACAGAGAATAGGGTCAAGTTCTTTTCTCTTGAATGCATTAAAAACAGAGAACAATAGGCTGTTCTCCTAAATATAGAGCCTTGCTATCTCTGTCTTTTGTCTTAGATACCCTTAAGTAGCAGCTTTTTCCCAATCTTACTGTCTGTCTGCATGTTAGACTAAAAGTCAAAGTTTCCAGTTTCTACCACCAGTTTAAAGATGTTAACCTCAAACCATCAGTTTGGATATTGTTTGGGTACCGTGACATGAACAAATGCTTTGGGATGTTGTTCTGAGTGTATCCACAGATGAGACCAGGTAGGCTAAAAAGAACAGGCAATGAATTCCTGGTACACCAGGTGGGAACCAGTTCCAGACAGTGCTTGGATTTTATGGCAATAATGTGAGATACAGTGTCAATAACTGCAGAAATACTTTAAAGTAAAATAAAACAGTGTGGGATAAAAGTTGACAAAAATTTACTGCTCAGGTGTTGAACCCTTATTTTAACAAGCGAGATGGAAAAAAGTCTGCCTTGGTCATAACCTACATCACCACCACTCTGTGTTCTGCAGGGAAACAGTGGCTGGAGTCTTAGGGATGGTGCTGGGAAAGAAAGTTGGACAGCCTGAGAAGGAGCGGATGGATGCTGGATTGATGGAGAACAGTAGTGCCAAAAACAAAAGTATCAAAGCTGTGTTTGTAGAATGGATTTTGTCTAAGTTCTTATCATAGGTGCCCTTAGGGTCCTAGGTTGAGGGTGAGGCTGAGGTAATGAAAAGGAGAAAGTGAGCCCAGCTGCTTGGTGAGCAGTTTTTGCTCCACACAGACTGTCGGAAGACTCCTGGTGCAAGTCTGGGGCCATGTCAGTGTCACCACAGTGCACCACCAAGTGCCACCACTCTCAGCATTTATTGAGGCTGCAGCATAGGCAGAGTGGTGGGAAACCTGTAAGACAGGCTAGATGTCTGGGATGGGAATGGGAATGTTGATTTGTCCAACTCCCTGGACTCTGGCTGCTCTCCCCTTGGCATGGCCCCAGTGTCAGCCTTTGTGGTGAGGTAGGAGCCCAGGTCCTTGTTGCAAAGCAGTGCTGACAGTGCAGAGATATAATGTTTAACTGCTTAATTTTGGATCTTGATGTGAGTCTGTCTTGAATATTTTCTTTGCAGTGTTAAATGTATAGGGTATTCTTTCATGATTACTCAGTCATGTTTAGAATTTATGAACCTCATTTTGTATTGTATGAATTTTATTAAAATTTATATTTGAGAGCTTGTTCAGAACATGGAGACTTCACATCTGTGTAGTTAGAGTGGACTTACAGGATGTAGTGACTTTAACATGGTGACAGCTACTTAGCCCTCTTAACTATGTTTTAGGGAAGTGCAAAGAAAATAAAGTTTTGAGGGAAGGTGCACTTGGTATGTTCGTCATGTTGCAGAGTTACATAAGGGCTGCCTAAACCACAATTATCTGTCCAATATTTTCTATCTATTTTGAAGCTCATCAACTGCATGCACAGGGTATTATGGCACTGTAGGTCTTTTGTTTTCCCTTGTCTTTAATATAGTATTTTTTTTTTCTCTCCAGGTCAAGCAGTCTTTTTTTTTTTTTTTCTGTGTGGCTTTACATATGTTCTGCTTTTGATGGAATGGAAAAAATTCTCATTTAAAAAATGCGTGATTATATCTGAACTCCTTTCTGAATTTACGTTGTATAGATAAACCTCTCTGTATTAAATATATAGGTTTGAAAAACTTTCACTTTAGTATCTTTTCCTCATTTAAGTATTTTCTTTGCTTAGTTCTGTAGAGGCTTTCAGGCTTATTGTCTCATATCTTTATCTGTAAACCTAAGTCCATCTGAACACCTATGGTTTGGTCAGAATTACACATAACTTGAAATTTCTGTTTTTCTTAGTGGTCTATCAGAGTAGATTCTATTAATTCTATGAATTCTGACAGATTTTATCTTTTCTCTCCTTGTTCTAGCTGTGCCTTGCCTTTCTCAGCTTCACGGCTGTCTCTTACTAAATATTCTCTCTGGCACAGCTGAATATCTCCGCTGAATTATTGTGAGGTTAATTTCTCACCATATGCTCTGGACTGCTCCAGGATGTTCTGCTGTTGAAAACTACCCTGCCTGGAAGTTTTGTGAGTTTTGAAGTATTTTGGCAGAGACGATTCAAAATTTCTCACTAGGATTTTGTAAATTACGAACTGCTTTGAGGTAAACTTCCAGACTGGCTAGATGGGTCTTTATTCAGATGGATGTTTTCCTTGGAGAGCGTTGTATTTTTGTCTCTGTTTTGGGTTTGTTTTTTTTTATTTTGTTTGTTTGCTTGGGGGTTTCCTTATTCTTTTGTTGTTGTGGCACACTTAGTCATCGAATTGAAGTTGTTTTCCTTTCTGCAGAGCTTATCTTTTAATTAAAGCAAACTGGCCCAGGGACATCCAATGGAGAACTGGCAAGCTCAGCAATTCCCTTTGCTAGTTTAGACCTGGTGTTTGGGTTTTAAAATTCAAAACCTGTCTTTGCTGCCTCAACAACTTTATTTTGCTAAAAACTCTTCAGTCACTAAAATTGAAAACTAAAAAGCACCTGTAAACCAAAATATCTTCTCTTGGGCTCCCACTCAAAAAATGATTTTTGAAACTTAGACTACACTAACTGCATGATTTTAAGGGGACTAGATGTTAAAGATCAGTCATGAATTCACTCTCCTAGCAAAATCCAATTACATGTCCATATACTTCTACTTTATGATAGACTGCTGAATAGATGTGTAATTTAGAAAAAATATCAATTTCATAGTGATTTAAACAACAGAATTTTAAAGTAATGTACACATGAAATTGAAATTACTGGTACAAAATGAGTTGGCATGAACTCATCTCCGGAGCAACACAATGCTTGATGCAGAAGAGTTATATTTGAATTTTTCTGAAATGACAAAAGATAGTTAAGATGCAGTTATTTTTTAACTTTCATTAAAACTGTCAGAAGAATTAAGCTAGTAATATTTCTGGAGTTCAGGATTTGTGTGCATACTTAGCTTTTATGCATTCTTTGGCAGCCCTCTGAAAATCACTGGCACACAAGCAAAGTATTACTTTGGGCTTAATGTTGGTAGTTTTTCATTCTGCAGACTGATGTTTTGCAGCACTCCATAGGTGAGTTTCTATAATCTTCATTTTTCCTGAAGCATTTACCAGTTCCAAGTTGACCTGGCACAGCAGAACATCTTCTTAAATGTACTCCATAATTCTGGGCTTCGGAAGGCAAATATCATAGGGTCAATGATTGCATTGCACATTATGAGTGTCCCATTCACGTGGAAAATGGACATGTAGCAGGCACAGTAAGGGTTGTGTGGGCAAAACCTTGCTAAGAGGATGTGAAGAACAAAGGGGGCCCAACAGCAAAGGAAAACTCCAAGGAAAATAGTCAGTGTAATGGCTCCTTTCATGTTAGTTCTTTGGTGGACTGTGCTGGTTGGCAGTGAGGCAATCTTTTTAGCGTGGGATCGAGCCAGGAGGAACATATGGACATAGAGGCACAGTATAAAAAACATCATTAAAGGGAAGAGGATGGTGAAGGGAATGACTGTTGCTGCTTCATAGGAGAACAGGGCAATGACAATGCTGCTGCCAGCACAGAATGTCCAAATGATTGCCAAGATGACCAAAGCCCTTCTTAGTGTCATGATATTATGGTAGCGCAAAGCGTAGAAGATGGTGATGTATCTGTCTGCTGCAATAGCCAGCAAGCTGAAAATCGACCCCAGCAAGGACAGAATGAACATGGAATCCATGGCATCATCCAGCTTTTTCTCAAAGTCCCCGCGACGTGTCAGGTACCCCATTTTGCACAAGATGATAAAGATGTTCTCCAGAGTTTTGTACAAGCTGCCTAACATGTCTGAAATGGCCAAACTACAAATGAAGAAGTACATGGGCAAGTGTAAATTCTTATTTCTAACAACAGCCACAAGGACAAGCAAATTTTCCAGTATTCCAACAGCAGCAACAGTGAAAAAAACTTCCTCTGGCACCACAACCTGGGTGCAGTCAGTGATATTTAAGGAGAAATCACTTATATTTTTGAGAGAGGGTGTGCTTGTCTGCCCTGGATGTTCTATTAGGTTGGAAGGTCTCATTTCTTCTGGTTATGGAAAGATTCTGGGTTGTTATTTATCAGGCCTGGCTTTATTCTGAAGCTGACCTGTCAGTCAGACCATTCTTCCTTTGATGAAGCTTTCTCCTTCATCTGGAGCAATTTTAAGACTTAACTGAAATGTTTGGAATTCCTGCTGCAATAAAACATATAGAAAAATAAACATCAGGAAGAAATTTACCACAGAGATATGGCA
>VYZU01024857.1:34194-85864 GCA_013401355.1 Ceyx cyanopectus | reverse complement strand
CCTTGAGGGTGGTGGCTCAGTGGCACAGGCTCCCCAGGGAGGTGGTTGAGGCCCCATCCCTGGAGCTATTGCAGGGGAGGTTGGCCAAGGCTCTGAGCAGCCTGGGCTAGTTGAGGGTGTCCCTGCTCCCTGCAGGGGGCTGCACTAGATGCCCTTTGGAGGTCCCTCCCAGCCCTAACCATTCTATGATTCTATAATGCTTCATTGCAGAAGGGTCTTCCTTTCTTCCTCCCAAGCAGATTGGAGTAAAAGGATGCAACAGGGGCAGAAATATTCTCTAAAAGCATCAAAAAGCAGAAGGGGGGTTGCACCACTGACGAGAGCAACAGCACAGAGCTGCTACCAGAGTCATGTTTCCATACTCCACCCAAAGCACCCTTGCTAGAGCTGTGTCTCTGTCCAGGCCCCATTTCAAATTCTGGTTTTATACGTGTACTGAAGTAGCACCATTTTCCTAAGCAGATGCACTGATGCTGTGAAAACATCCAGTCAAGCAGTCTATGTACTATAGGTGCAAATATGCAAACTACTTCAGCCTGTAAGTGTCAATCAATTATTTTTTCCTCTCTCAAGCCTGTCCTTTTCTGGTCTCTTCATTACCTCCTCTCAATACAGAGTGTTTAGGTTTACAGAGGCACCAAGACAAGTTGAGGTAACTAAAAAAAGCAAAACCAATTTCCATTTATTCAGAAAAAGGAGGAAATAATTTCTGAAGTGCATAGGATGGATGGAGGGGGTCCAGGACCCCACTATCATATAGACAATCTTTAAATAATTAGACTCAAACCCAACAATGTGAGCTAATAACACCAGCACACACCTATAGGCTCTAAGGTACATTTTTACAGGCACAAATTCAAGTTGTGTAATCTTTTTGGAATAAATATTTTCATGTGCACAGAGAGATGCTGTAGAGTGGTAGCAGGAGGTAGGTTAGTTAAGATCTGGATTCACCTTGTTGCACAGATGTAGAAATATCTTTTTACTATTTTATAGCCATTATTTTGTGGGATAAAAATGTGGGGGTGGCTTGAAGGAAGTCGACAGGCTTTTACATTTCCCAGAATAACAAGCTTTAAGAAAGCCTTTCAACATAACTAAGGTCAAAAGACATCTAATTTAACTTGGAGCATTCTTAATGCTTACATTGAGTTCTTCTGATACTCCACTGCTGTAAATACTTCCAGAAAACTGTTATAATTAAGACCAATTCTCAGTCACAGAAAAATTAAAACACCTTTGCAGACACCAACCAACCAGAAAATCTTTATGACAAAAAGTATTTTAGCAAGAAATAAAAGACAAAGCAATGAACAAAGAAAACTTCAAAGAAAAAATCCAGGTATACATGCTTTTAAAAAAATGCATTAAAAAATGCATTTAAATTCTGCAAGTGAAACCACACCTTTGGGTGTGAATTGCAAGGTTTGTGTTGGTTGGTTTGGTTTTGGTGTGGGTTTTTTTTTTTTGCATTTTTGGGTGTAGGGGAATTAAGGTTTTTTGTTGTTTTGTTTTAGAACCACAGTCTTCAAGGAACAATATTAACATGACAGAAAAACTTTAATCAAACCATTGATTTATCTTTTGACTACTGTATCAAATTCGTTATGAGACAAAAGAGTTTAAATGCTAATATTTCCAGTATTGTCTCAGCAATGCACATTTACACTCCCCTACCACCTACATTTCCATGAAACCAGAGCTACCCAAAACTAAGTGCTAAAAACAATTGGTGTGGGGAGGAAATAGCAGCAATGTGGTATTATTTTAAGCTTCATACATCCTAAGAATCCTCCCAGAGGAGTGGGCTCTGCACTGAGGGTGCACATGGGTGCTGGAAGCAGATTCAGGCTGTTGCCAGAGGAATTGAGGGGCTGAACGCCAGGAGATGGCGCTGACAGCAGATGTTAAACTACTTCAGCAAGTTCTTGACATCCCTCTGCATCCACACTCAACTCTTCCTGCTTAAAACCTCCAGAGAATTCCTTCTTTAGGAATTCCTTCTTTAGGACCATGCTTTCCTTCATCTCAGCCAGTACTTCATACATGCATAATCTACTGTTGTAACTTAAAAACAACACACAAACCATTAGAAACCATTTTTTTAAACTTTTCTTTTTTAACACATTCAATCTCTCAAAATCAAGAGTGTCAGCTGGGATGACAGAGGAATATACACTGCTGAGTTCTTACAATGATTTTACAACATGTGAAAAAATAGCAGTAGAACTTTCCAGACATCAAATTTCTTACATCAAAGATGACAGACCAGTGTTGATTCTGATGTGCAAAATCAAACTTCATTCACTTGTCAGAGAATAAAATGTTTCAGGTTAATCAGTTGCAGATTACTTCCTCCCTCATTTATTGTTCTGCTAGTGAAGTTATCCATTAAAAAGTAAAGAATTATTTTTTATTTTCAACCAAATTCTAAAGACAAAACAAACAGGGAATGAGAGAGGCAAAGTCTACAGTAGTGATTCACATACACTTATGTGCACTACAGAATATCCTTTATCTTCTATTTTTACCTTAACAGGAAAGTAGGAGACCATTAGTAAGACAAAATGTTGACTAGAATTCATCCTAAAACCTAAAAAAAAATACACCACTATATATTTTTATAATTTCATTGAGAAATCACATGGATTTTGGTAATCAATGAATACAGCAGAAAATACTTTCAGGTTTGTTTGGAGTTTTTTGAGAAGCCAGCAGGGCTATAAAACTCAGAGTCCACCACATCAATTACCAAATAATAACAGTTATTAATAACAATAACAGAGTTATTCAACCAGCTCAGCACACCAGCCTGATCCTGCCCAGCTACTGAATGCACCTGTCTACTTCAAGATAGAGACTCTTAGAAGGAAAATAGTGGTAAATTAAATATGCAAACTACAGATTTCTCAGGGTAATTGAACTTTTATTTTGGGTACATGTAGAATCCCTATTAAGAATAAATTCTCCCTAATTAGGGAGAGATTCTCCTTAGGAAGAAGCAGCATTTTGAAGTAGAGGGTGCAGAAACAAGATCCAGTCCTTTATAAACTCAAAGAAATGCACTGGGGTTTGCACGAGGATCCTTTTGGTTCCTGTATCTGTATGTCAGCCAGACTCCCAGAATCTGCAAACAAAAGCCAAAGATATTCAGCAGAGGGTCTCCACACTTTAAAGTATTACAAAAATTGTTTTAAACATGAAATCCCAACAATTAATATTCCAGAATACAAGTTTAGGATATTTTGCTATTGTTAAAATTGCTCATCACACACCAGCTTTCTTCATTAGAAAATAGAAGGGGCATTCTCCTAACAATTTATATCTAGCAACAGAGATCAACAAAAAGCCAATTTTATGTACACAGTGCAATGTAAAGTATATTTCATAGGTAAGTCCAGCATTACATTACTCTTCTCCCTCCCCAGACAATAAATATTTGTAAGCTTTGTTTTAGTATAATGATAAGCAAATACTCCCAAATTATTTCATTTTACCACCTAACTACAACGTTACTTTTCTAGGATATTTTCAAATCCTGTTCTCCTGAACAACCTTCCCCCACTCCCAGCAGCTCCAGATTTTCAGAGGAGAATGAGGGCAGATGTCAGAGTGATTCTGTTTAAGCTGCTGCACCTCTTTTATTGCTGCAATACCTGAAAACAGCAGTAAGCAGCAGAAGTATTTTCATATGCTGAGCTGCAGGGTTATAAAAAACCTGACCTGAGGATTTTTATTCAGTGATCTGTAAGCCAAATATATCTATCATCCCCAATACTAAAACAAAGACCTTTTTAACCTGATGTTTAAAATACAGTTCACTCATCATGAAACTATCTTTGCATTATAGGAGGCATAAAAGAAATTATTCAACAGCCAATAAACCCCAGACTGTGGATTCATGTGTGAAGAACATGGGAACAAAGCAAAGCAACAACACTTTTTATTCCTTTTGTAGAATGGTAAGCCTGAAGAGCTAACTTTCTGCAAAACTTGAACTTTATATTTTAACGTATCTGCTGTTTCTAGTCTAAATCACCTAAAGTTGCCAGAGCTCTCAGTGTTGAGTAAAGACAGACCCTCCTTTTGCACACTTAAGCCTTGAAAGATTTGACCTAATGATTTGAGATAGTAGAGTTAGTGTAATAAACCACCTAAAATTCACAAAACAAAGTGGGAGAAGGCCTCACTTCTCTAACCTCCTACTCACCTCTGTGAAACTGAAGAAGAGTCCTATGCCTCCAACAAAACTCAGCACCATTCCAGAATACTCTTCTATGATTGGTGCACAGGGCTGGCACTGGCGGCTACTGTAGCAGTCCTGCAGAGGGTACAAACAGAGAATTGCTCTCCATTCTCTCAATGGCCACTGCCTGAAACAGCCTGCCAGCCAGGGACAGAGCTCTTGGCTGCTTTCAAAGGCTCCATAAAAGCAGGTATATAGATGATAATGGAGAACAATCAATATAGGGTGCTCTGTGATTGTTTCCAGTCCATTAACTTAGCTTAGAGCCACTGTAACATCTTTACACAATAGTTCTTTCTGCAGCTCCAAAAACAGGAATATGTATCTGAATAAACACAATGAAGTTGAAACTTTTTTTTCCATGCTTGGACTTACAGAGGAGCAGGTTTCATTCGGATCAAAAACTCTGAATCCACAACAATTCAGATTTCTCTCGATGTCTGCTCTGGCGCTGTTAGTGTTATTCCATCCCACCTCCAGCAGCTGACTCTAGAAGGCACAAGAAAACACATATTTATTAATATCTTTGGCATTTTATTGGAAACCAATATACTAGGCCAAGTTGGCCATTTCCTAACTTAAACTTTCTGATCCTGATACACTAATCTATTAAACAACAACATCAATGTTCAGTGTGTGGAGCTAATGAAATAGCAGCACCTATTAGCAGCACATTCATTGTTATAATTCATTTTCTTCCTTTTTTCCCTAAATCTATTAAGATTGGTGGTGCCCCTTGTCCACCCCTCAAAGTAATGGGACATTAATCTAACTGGGACTGCTAAAACTTTAAACCAAAACTGTTTGCATGTAGGAAGCTGATTACTGAGTCACTGTACTCTTGCCTGCTTCTATACAGTAAAATTCAGTCTCCATACCCCATGGAAGCTGGTTTTACTTTCACACTTCAGGGTCACCTTTGTCCCTAGGGTAGTCATGACCTCATCAGTTACACAGGAACACTTCAGTGGGTTTATCACTTTTATATTATGACTACTGTAGATTTCAAAAGGCTTATCTGGAATTGCTGAACACATGGTATAGTCAAAATATGGTGCTGCTATACTTGTGACCATAAACCTACACATGAAACTTCAAAAATACATAATTAAAAAAAAAAGAAAAATAATTTGGAAGCAATTTTAGAACCAAGATATATTTATTTCTAGCTACCACAGCCAAGCACTGCCTAAAATCTAGTCCTTATTTAAAAGGGTAATGCTGATTTCCTTACAATATGCTCTCCCCATTTTGTATAAGAATATATGTGTGTGTGTATAAATATAAATATTAAATATATATATATATTTAAACATATATGTGTGTACATACTATACTTTTAGTATTATAGATTACCTGAGTAGTCAGGAAACTTGTCTTACCTGCTGTTCCTTGTTTAGTGCCAAACAGGCACAGGAGACAGAAAACTGGACAATAAAGACTAGCAAAAGAATAATCATGTACTGGAAATAGTAGTTAAGGATACACTCCCAAATTCATTTTTCTCTTGTAACACAAATGAATAATGGTGGTCCTGACTTCACTGGGTAACAACAGATCCTTTAAAACAAAATAATTATAGCAATAAATTCTGACCAGATGTGGAAAAGGTGATGCAAACAATGATGCAAAAAGATGATGCACAGAATGTTCCCAGAATTCAGTCACCATATCTATTCTTGGCTATTATTACACATACCAGCAGCTGGCATTTCTGGATTAGGTGTTTCTTGCCTAGCAAGACAACATGAGCAGAGAGGTTAATAAAAGGAGCTTGGAGAGAAAAAAATCTACAGCAAATTTCTCAAACTCTAGCAATTCTTACTATCATACCAAGAAATAAAGTAATGTAATAAAGAAAATACTTTTCTGGATATTCCATATTCTCTTTTTTTTTTCCCTTCAATGGCATAGTCTTGTAATTAATTTAAAAAAAACAAAAAAAAACTTTAGCCTAGATTTAAATTGAAAAAAAAAAAAAAAAAGAAAAAAGCTGCTTTGGGAACACAGTCTTGCATGCTTTCCTACTGATGAAAACAGAACTTTTACTAAGGATCTCGTTCTGAAAGTTGTCTTCACAATTTACCTGCTGTTTTCAGAGGCAGATACTTATCTCATGCAATTAAACAGTTTGTAAAGTGGAAATCACTACTTAATCATATACCACAAGCAGAAAAATAATAATTTAATCTAATTATTCTCTTTTCTCATCCAAACACATTGATTTCATCATGTGAGGAAGTATCACAGACTGCTTACACAGCATCAGCAAACATGAAGGGGCAGCAAAGCAGACTGAGAAAGCCTGTGCCCATTGTGAGTCCAGGTCACAATTAAAACCTAGGTACAAAACCAAAATGTTTCTGGACTACCTGTATTACCCACAGAGCACTGCCAGCTACAGCCACCTCACTATCTGGAGGTGTTACCTTGCTCTACTGTTAAATATTAATAGTGCACAGTAGCTCACATACTCTTGGTGTAAGGTTGAGCATAAAGAGGTACCTGTTACAGCATAAAAAGCTCTCTAAAATGAAAACATTTTCATTTTTAAGAAGAGAAGACATGACTAATTCTGTCTTGAGAGCACACACAAGGGAGAAAAAAGGAAGCTGGAATAAAGTTCTACAGGAAGGAAGTTTAATTTAGACTACACTTCACCCAAACAAGATGTCACTTTCTGTTCTGTTTCTGACAGAGCTTCCACACGAGTCTGAACTGCCAGAGCATGTGCAGAGCATCAGAAGGATACAAAGAACAGCAGCACTTGGTGATGCTTGACGGCGCCAATCAAGCCGACCAAGGCGATGAGGAAGAGGAAGATTCCCACCGCAATTGCCACTCCAACCACTCTGAAGCTGGAGATGAGGCCGAAGCCGATGCCCCACGCGGCGATCCCGATCAGCAGCAGGCTCACCAGCTGCAGGAACAGAAAGCAAGAGGTTAGTCTGCATCTTGAAGCGCGTCTGCCATCTTGAAGCGCGTCTGCCATCTTGAAGCGCGTCTGCCATCTTGAAGGCTCAAACCATACCCAGCTCCCTTCTTGGTTTCTAGAAGGTACAACTCTTCCTGCCAGCCCAAAGCCAAGCACAGCCCTAAATAAATGAATCCTCAGTTGCAAATATTTTAAGGGAGATGTCCTTCAACGCTGTTAATGTGGAGCTGTAACAATCGAAATCAAAACCTAAATCAAGCCATGTATCAAAGTTCAGACGGGCACAATAAATATTTGGGTTCAGGGTGGAAAAGCCAAAGCTCAAGCCAAACAATGAAGCTAAAGCAGAAGCAGACACTACCAGCTGGAGTCAGAAAAGCCAGAAGCTGAAGCCCAAGTCAAAACTGAAGCCCCAAGCCAAAGCCACTTTATTTTTCCCCAGCCATCTTTTATCTGTTCAGCACAGCAGGCAAAGCCAGTCTGTCTTTTCTCTATAGGCTGCATTTTGCTGTCTCCTTTTTCCAACTCCTTATTGGTGAAGTTACAGTGCCTGGTATCTAACAACATCAGCAGAACACCTGCATTCTCTCATCCTTGCTGCTTCTCATTATTTTGTTCAACTTATCTCTCAGTCCAGCACCTTTCTCATCACAAGCTACTCAGAGTCAGTTCTCCTCAAGCAGAGCCTGAGAGCTCCAGTCCCATCAAAGCTTTCTCACAGGTCAGTACCAATGTTATCTTCCACCAGGGCCTGAGAACTCCTCATCCCTCTACAATTCCCCACAGCCATGCTACATCATTATCTATGGCTAACTAGAGACACTGAACTCAAATATAGATTAGAATAGAACTGACAAAAAAACTCAAAATCATCAGCTTCAACTTACAGAATTGAAAAAGAATGAAAATTGCAGATGTTAGAAAATTTGTTTTACAACTCCACAACTCTGAATGTGAAAAAAATGTGCATTTTGACAAACATCACTGTAATGGGCAATGCAGCTTGTATTAGTTTACTGGAGAATCTCCTACAGTTGCTACACAACAGTTAGCAAGGTCACACAAAAATACTTTCAATCTGTATCTCAAGGACTTCATGCAGCAAAGTTTCATGTACCAAGGACTTCATGTAGAAAAACTCCTCTGCTGCATATTTCTTTGAGAAAATAGCTCTTCTATGATGTCAGTCCAATTCCGATACCCAAAACACTCTTAGGCTGTTTCCTTCCTTTTAAAGATGGCATTCAGAGAAAGCAGGCAGAATCTGTTCCAGTTAGTGTACTGGGAATTATTGTTTATATGGGCAGGAAGCTCCAGCCTTTCCTGTTTCCATGCCAAAAGCTTTGTGCTTTGAGGAAAAAAAAAATAAAATTGAAACATGAAAAGCTTGAGAGAAATCTGTAATGAAGTACAGCAGGAGAGAAGCAGCAAACAAAGCCAACCAAGATGCCCAACACACAAGATTCATTACACTCTCTGGTTTGAAACAGAACTACTTGTAACAGAGAACATCATGGGCAATGAGTTACACCAGTTCAACACACAAGTTTTAACTTTCCAAAAGCCTGACCTCACAAAAAATAAAAAGAAGCTGCATCATTAAAAAAAAAAATAATAAAAAAATACAATCAGCCGAACAACAAAACAACCAGAACATAAAACAAGAAAACAAAGCAGGAAGTGCTTGGTCTAGTCCAACTACTTGGCTTTGACAACAAATGCAGAGCAAGCACTTTCAAATTGCTCACTAGTTTCCTCTCAAGCAAGGCTACCTGTTGTGATCTGTGCTGTTCACTTTATTTCACTGTCTCATGCCACTGGGAAGATTTATTTTTCCACATAAGCACCAGAATTAAACAACAAAAGCAATCCCATAAGATAGTTTCCAACCAAAATGTGCTGGCTGATGTCCCATCAGCTTCTGAGCACTGCACTCACACTGCCACCACTCAGCTCTTCAAAGTGTTATTAAAAAAATACCAAAAGCTATGACTAATTTTAATTTATTTCACAAAGGGAATCAGAAAAAACTCTGCCCCTGATTTTCACCAACAGCTCTTTCCTCTGCCTGAGCTATGACTGCAAATCTTTATTTTTACCAATCTGCCCCCAGGACACCTAAATGTGTGTTTGTTAATCTCTCATTTCTTATGAGGTCTAAAACAATTAGATGAGATAAATTTTATTCTTCCAGTATCAAAATCCAAAGATCTAAGGAAAAATCTGTGCCTAAACCACCCCCTGGGTAAATACACTGCATGAGCTGCTGCTTAGTGATTACTTCTTGCTGTTGTTAGTCAGCTCAACTTTCATTATTCTGATGAGCATTACATGAGTGTGTGTGACACTATAAACTATTACACGCCCCCCAGGCAAAAAAAACCCACCTCTTTTGGTAGAAACAGACACATACTGAATGAAACTAACTTTGTGTTTCAGAACTGAAATGGTTGTTGGTTTACAAACCATTCCAGAAAATATATTTAAGTACCTGACTCCTCTGCATGTTAACTGAAAGATTGTTATTATTATGTCTGCATTTTCAGATTTGAGTTAGACTATCTGAATGTTGAGCAATAAAGCTACACATATTTATATATATATTTATATAGAGATTACTAACAGTTTATGCCAGTGATTCCAGTGTTTTTTCAAAGAAAAAGATTTAGAAGTAGTATTTTTAAACATATTTTATATTTAACATATTTAAAGTGAAGCTCTTAAGACATTCTAGTAAAACTGACTTGAAATAAAATTACTTAGAGACTGCAGCTCACATACTGGGTCCTATTTCAAGCCCCCAAGGTCAAAAAGGAATTTGAGAACCTGTAAAGCATCACCACACAGAAGGAGGTTATGGAGCTCAGTTTATTTAGCCTGACTAAGAGGCAGTGTAGGGATAATCTACTAGCAAGTGGAGCTGAAGATAAAACAAGGGAAGCAGACTCTAAAGATGGGACAGGTGACCCCAAACTGCCCAGTGAGGGATTCCAGCCCATAGACAGCATACCCAGCATAGAAAGCTCTGGGATCTGGAGGGTCTCTCATCACTGTTGTTGGGGTTCTTCCTCTCTTGGGGGGTTCTCCCCCTCAGAGCACCCAGGAGGACTCTGTCCATTCTGCCTTTGATCCTGCTCTGTGTGTCCTGAACCTGGTGCCAGAATCCAGCTCCTGAACACTGCTGCAGGGCCCAGTCTGGGACTCTCCCTGTGCCAACTCCACAGCATAAAAAATGAGAAATAAAATGACTGGACAGAATTTGTTCTGTTCTCACTCAAACCAGGACAGCATTAGAAAAAACATCTGTAAGGTGGTTGGGTGTCATATTCAGAGAGGCAATAATCCTCTGAGGTTTTCAAGACTCAGCAGAGAAAGCCTCAGCTATCAAATGTGCTCCTCAATGCTGCTCTGAGCAAGAGCCTGGAGAGCTAGATCCCAGAAATCTCTTCCAGCCAACACTCCAACACATCACAGCCAGCTCTTCATCATGGAAACTTCACCTCTCCACACCAAAATTCAATTAAGAGACAGATTCAGCAATTTTTTTTCAATCAACCATATTGCCAACAGGCAAAAATGTTACTCCAATGTCAGCAGCTCTACAGGAAAAAAAAAATAGGGGATTTTAAGTTTAAGATCAGTGGAGTGGACACAGATACATCTGAAATTCAGAGATGTTTCAAAAACAGTTACCTCTATGACAACTAAATTCTTCTTTGTGTAGAAAACTACAGATTCAACTGTCCTGTTCTCCATGATTAAAGCATCAGGGTTCTCTTTCCCCTTACTGCTGCATAAATTCCTACTTCTACAGAAAACAAAACAACCCACCAGGCACACAAAAAACCCAACAAAAACAAAACACCCAACCCCAAACTAGTTCCTAATTTGCTCTGCTCTTTGAACCCAAGTTCTCCCATGCATGTAGCTGCTCATTCCCCTCTCTCCTGTACTGGAAAAATGTATTATTTTTCCACACTTACCCATTGTGTACTCATCTCTAAGCTTATAGTCTAGATGACAAAAAGAAACCAAGATACTGACAAATTATTTCTCCCAACACCACTAAAAAAAAATATTTAAATGCCAAAACCAGTTCCTTCTTGCTTCAAATGCAAGCCAGAAGCAAATCAGCTGGTGACTTTTCATCATTTCCACTAGCTGGGACTGCTTGCTAAGAAGGCAGTTAGTAAAAACTGCATTTCTGAAGTTAAATTTCAAGAAATACAGCCTCACCACTCCCAGGTAGAGCCCATACAGCATTTACACTGCTATCAGCAAAGGAAATATTTACAGAGTAGCTGTCAGACTGGATATGGAACAGGAACTAAAATCAAAGAGATTACACACATGATGAAACATCCTCCCTAACCTCTCTCTCCACAAAATTTAGGTTGGATAGCAACTTGCTCCCCTTTTTGTGTGGGGAATGCTGCAACTAAGACAAACACTATTAAAAACCCTCCTGTGCCAAACATGTGCCATCCAAATCTGAAAACTTCTGCAATCATTGTTGTGTATTTTTATAATGCAGAAAAAACAGTTTTGATAAAGAATGCAGAAATGCACCAATTACACTTGCAATAAATATTGTAACCAGACAATATGCAGCAATGAAATAAGAAAAAAAGAAAAACCTTTTCAAATACAAGGCTTTGGAAAGTGATGCAAAACCAGGCCAGTCTAAAAAGAAGTTGAGAGAGAAAAAATATTGTAAAAAGTAAATTATCAAAGTACTTTCTGGTGTTAAGAGGACACATGGATGCTCTTGGAATGAAGTCTGTGCTATTAAAAAAATACACATTTTTAATGGTAATGGCCCATATGTTTTACAGCCACTCTATGTTTAAGTAAAACCTATGAAAACAAAGGCAAGATGTTGAGTAGTAATGAGTATGTAAATCACATTTACTGCTTCAGCAATAGTCAAGTAGCTGCTTAGGTGACAAAAACAGCACACAACAATCTAAATGGACATTTTTTTTTATTATTAAATATTTAATCCTTTGTTCCAGCTACCACTTCAACCTTCTACCAGTAGCTACAACTTAGGAATTTCCCTTTCCCTTCTGCAAGTCTGATTTGAAGTAAGATGTCAAGCTCAAAACTTCCTTGGAAGGAAGACTGCTTAAAGAAAGCTGGTAGGTTGTCTGGTTAGAGGGAGCAGATACTGAGGGAGCTGGCATCTAGGGCACTCATACAAGGAACATCAGGCATCCTGAGTTACATATGGGTCTGACATTCAGTGTGTGATTGAGAGATTACTCAGAAAAGATAAAATTGGCCAGATACACAAAATTAGTGTATTAAAGGTCCTTGTATGCAAAGACTTCTTGTAGCAATACACATCGTTATATACACACTGAGTCAACAGTCTCAATTATTTCTCTCTATTCCAATTCTCAGAAGGAATCATACTGAAAAGTCAGCAAGACTCAGCCTAGATACCAGAATTGCTCTTTATAAGATAAATTTAAAATAGAATCAGGGCCTAAGGCCATTAACATAGGCTAGAGAAGAAACAAAAAACAGCAAATTGCCATCTGAAAAGAACATTAAGCAAGCAATTAGGTTAGTGTGCTTCTGGTTTCTTGCCTTAAACCAGTAACTACTTTTGTTACTGCCACAACATACACTTTTCTTGGTGTACACTACCATAAAAAGTAAAATAAGACAGCATTTAGATGAAAACAAACAAAAAAATCAAGCTCAAATATCTCATTCTAGGCATGTCTTAAGGAAAAGCAGAATATAAACTGTAACCCCCAACATGTAGTTCTGAGGGGTGATTTATTCCAAGCTCGATGCAGACACATCATTGCTAGTGAGAATAGAGAGAATAACATTCAATAAGTGAATTTTAACACACACCAGTGTCCAGTTTAACACACACCAGTGCCCAGTTTAACACTGAGTTCCTTGATGTTGTCAGCAACCTCATTTTTAAAACTTCTAAACTCCTCTGTTAACATCTCTACAGAGGCTATCCAGTGCTGGAAATGAGCAGTATCCTCAAAGGCTTTTTTCTCATCATGGTACACACTGGCTCATCTGTGTTTCTCCACTGCAGTACAGCCAGGAATTGGTCTTATTTCTCAGGTGCTAGTCGTGACATCCTTTTCCACATCTGATTCATGATTTGAACATCATCAGGGTCTCCGCAGTCTGGTCTGTTAGTTGCAAAGATGTTGTCTAGCATTAGGAGGAGTGTGGCCAGCAGGGAGGTTCTCCTCCCCCTCTACTCTGCACTGCTGAGACCCCACCTGGAATACTGTGTCCAGTGCTGGGCACCCCAGTTCAGAAAAGACAGAGATTTACTGGAGAGAGTCCAGTGCAGGGCACCAAGATGCTGCAGGGAGTGGAGATCTCCCTGCTGAGGAGAGGCTGAGAGAGCTGGGGCTCTGTAGCCTGGAGAAGAGGAGACTGAGGGGGGAGCTCAGCAGTGTCTGTCAAGATGTTCAGGGCAGTGTAGGGAGGATGGAGCCAGACTCTGCTCAGTGCCATCCAGTGACAGGACAAGAGGCAATGGGAGTCAGTTGGAGCACAAGAGGTTGAGGGGAAACACAAGGAAAAACTTGTTCCCAGTGAGGGTGGCAGAGCCTGGCAGGGGCTGCCCAGGGAGGTTGTGGAGTCTCCTGCTCTGGAGACATTCCAGCCCCCCCTGGATCTGTTCCTGGGTGACTTGGTCTAGGTGCCCCTGCTCTGGCAGGGGGGTTGGACTGGATGATCTTCTAGCTCCCTTCCAACCCCTGACAGTCTGTGAGTCTGTGAAGAGGCACACTCCACAAGCTCCTCCAAGGAAGCACATGCCACAGCACAGCCTCTCCTACATCAAGGCTTTTGTTGCACTTTTTTTCTGAGGGAACATACACCAAACAATGTCACAACAACTCAGGCTTCAGCACGGACACTTCGACATCCATTCGTGCTCCCTCGTGGTGATTAGCATCACGTTCAGTAAAGAACGGCTATGAGAACTGTTTGTTCTGATGAACAGCATTAGACCTGTTTGTTCTAGGTGATCCTGCTCAGGCAGGGGGGTTGGACTAGATGATCTTCTAGGTCCCTTCCAACCCCTAATATCTATGATTCTATGATTCTATGAATCTCCTGTCTCACCTTCAATCGAGATCAGGCAGTGCTTTCTGAAAAGCACTGCTACAACAGCCCACAAGCCCTGGCTGCCCCCAATTTCAGTCTGCTGAAAGCCATGGCCAAGCACAGCTGTTACCATGAAACAGAGGACACACTACCTCTGCAGAAGTGCTGCAAGGGGAAGCCATTACACACAGTCCTGTTTCTTACTGTGGCATTTAAAAATAGAGAATCAGAAGAAACCCCACAGCTGTTCCACAGTTGAAGATTTTTGTTGTTCTCTCTTGGAAACAGATCCTCCAACTTGCCTGACAACAGCAGGCACTTTCCTGAGGCTCCCAGCGTATCATTACTGCAGTTTCGCTGCTACCTTTTTTTTCTCCACCTCCTGCTCACTGCCACCACCCAGAAGGAGCCGGGCTCTGCAACTCTGCGATGCACCCGAGGGGAGTCCAGGGAAGGTCACTGCAGGGCTCGTGGCCTCTGCAGCACAACCCGTGCTGTGCTCCAATGCACTGCCCGAGCGTCGTTCACCGAAACGCGACGACTGCCGTCCTGCTGCTCCTCAGCTGATGAATAATAAAATAAACCTCTCCTCTCACGCCTGGCTTGGCACCGCGACCTTTCCACACAAGGAAAATGAGCACCGGCGATCCAGGCCTCGCCCAGAGCGGCCCGGGGGCCGCTGATGAGACCCCCCAACCCGCCCCAGCCCACACCCGGGCCACCCCGGGCATCGATCGCGCCCAGACACGTCCCTGCGCTGACAAAGCCCGGCCTGACCGTTGCCTTCTTCCCCGCCCAGCCGGAGTTGTGACCGAGCGGCGGCCGCAGCTCGGAGCCTCCCCGGCCCTTCAGCACCAGCCCATCCACCCACACACCCCCCCCCAGGAGGCCGCGGAGCGCTCGGCCACCTGCCCACCCCCCGCCGGAGCCGCAGCCCGGCAGCGCTCCCGACACCCCGCCTGCGCTCGGCTCACCGTGTACAGCAGGTTCAGGGCGCACAGGCAGTTCTTGGAGCAGGCGAAGCCCCCGCACACCATCGCGGCGATCAGCGGGGCCGCTGGCCGGGGAACCGCTCAGGGACAGGCCGCTAACGCTGCCGTTGTCGCCGCCGTTGTCGCTGCCGTTGTCGCCGCCGCTCCACCCCCCGGCGGCCAGCGAGCGGGCGCGGCCGCAGCAGGTGAAGGGCTCCGGTGCCCGCTGATTGGCCCCGCCCCGGCGCCGAGGTAGAAGGTGCCAGCGAGAGGGTGCTGGGAGTGCGAGGAGGGGCTCTGATCCCGCTGCCGCCTTCGTTACCTGGCAGCTGCGGGCAGCCGCAGCGGCCTCTCGGGGCGTGTTCGCTCGCAGACGCGGCGGTTCCGCAGCCCGTTCCCCCCCATCTATTGTTCTGAAGGCCGCCGGCGCCCCGCCCCGCTCGGCCGCCCGGCGATGGTGGAACGCGGCCGGGCCTAGGGCACCCGCGCTGTGCCCGCTGCTGTGCCCGCTGCCAGCTGCCGAGGGGCTCTGGAGGAGCTTTGCCATCTCCTCGGCCATCTTAGGGACCAGGGGGTCCTCTCTGCCCCTCCCGTGGTCGTTGGTGTCCATAGCCGCTGACCCAAGCCCCCAGTCACCCAGAGGGAAGTTACTTTGCCAGGGCGTTCAGGTATTTGGGACGCTGTTAAGAGTTTGACCAGGTGTTCATCTGCATATTTGTTTTTCTTTGTAAATCTTTTATTAACAGTCACGTTTCTGCTGTGCCACCTGTTACAAATTGGTGTCTATTTCATTAGTTTGACGGTTACATATTTTTCCTTAAAGGTAGTCAGAGAATGTTTATGGCTGGAAGGGACCTCCAAAGGGCATCTAGTGCAGCCCCCTGCAGGGAGCAGGGACACCCTCAACTAGCCCAGGCTGCTCAGAGCCTTGGCCAACCTCCCCTGCAATAGCTCCAGGGATGGGGCCCCAACCACCTCCCTGGGGAGCCTGTGCCACTGAGCCACCACCCTCAAGGGAAACAACTTCTTCCTGAGATCCAGTCTCAATCTCCTCTGCTCTCATTTCAACCCATTCCCCCTCGTCCTTTCACTGCAGGCCCTTGGAAACAGCCCCTCTGCAGCCTTCCTGCAGCCCCTTCAGGCACTGGCAGGTGCTCTAAGGTCTCCCCAGAGCCTTCTCTTCTCCAGGCTGAACAACCCCAGCTCCTTCAGCCTGTCCCCACAGCAGAGCTGTTCCAGCCTCTGAGCATCTCTGTGGCCCCCTCTGGCCCTGCTCCAGCAGCTCCATGTCTCTCCTGTGTTGAAACAAAATCCTCTCTCTCTTATCAATAGTTTTCTACTAATCAAGTAGAAAACAAGTTATTGTTGCTGTTCTTACCAGTCTTGAAAGGTGCCCCAGTTCATTGGTACCCTCCAAAATCTGCCTCCACAGTCACCATGAATGATGCTTTAGAATTAATACAACTAATAATTGCTAGCTCCTTGGTGTGTACATGTGTTGCAGGAGCAGTGGTCCAGATGCTTTCTTCTCTTGTGCTGAGCTTCCCAAGGACACTCATGTTCCTCTAAAGTACACAACACAGTGCTTTTGCTTCATCAGGATTTGGTGGAATAGAGGAAGCTGCATCAACTTGCCAGTGAATCCCAGCATTGTTAATAGGAGCTTGTCATCAACAGTTTAGGAAAGAAACTCCAAAACCATTTGGTTTTATGTCATTTGGCCAGCCTCAGTCCTGTAAGGGAAGCCACAGCAGGCAAAAAGTCCTTGCCAGCAGTGAGACAGACAGAAAGAGGCTGAACAGCAGCAGGTTTTGTCTTCCCTAGTCTGTCATACAGAATTTTTTTATTTTTTTTTTAAATATTTTTCCATGCTTTTTGAAATGTTTCCAGAGTTCTGCAATTAAATATAATGCACTTTTTTTTTTCTTTTTTTTTTCTTATTACGACTCATAAGTTGGTTTTTTTTCTGGTGTATTTCTCTACCTCCCAGCTTCTAGCCAGGCAGAAAATTTACATTCTCTAATATTTGTGACCACAAATTAAATCTGAAGGCTCAACAGCTGCTGAAGTTTTCTGTTTATAAACTTGACAGACATAGGCTGTTGCTACTGCTGCTGCTTTATGAAGTGACAGGATGAGTGAAAAAATAGTTGTGTTTTTTTGTTTCTTTTTTTTACCCTTGCTTGTGCTGTGGCTAATCTGGTTTATTGGGAACAGTTTTACTGACTGAAGGCACTGCCTTTACTGGGCACACTTCTGATCTTTTGAGCCCAAGCCTGTCAGAGCATAAGCCCAGTAAAAACTCACTTGCTTCAGTGCAATTTTACCAGCTGCTTTTAACTTTACATCTTGTAAAGAGCAGTTTCAGGAATTGTTTGATGCCCACTCAGTAGGAAGGAGTATCTTCACTCCCTGAACACAGAAGCCATCAGCATATCAAATGTTTGTGTTGGATTTTGTTGCAAATGCTCATATCTAAAGTTACTGTGCCATTGTTCCTGTGGCTATAGTGCTGAATTATTCAGCATCACCATCCTCAGCAGGCTGCAGAGCTCTGCTTGTGTTCTGGCTACAACTGAACTGCCTTCATTCTTTGCCATGGGTAAGTACAAATAGTTATCAAAAGGCTCTCTGGCAGTTGGAGGGAAATCTTTCCTTCCCTGTAGGGAAAGCACAAATAGGGTTTATAGGATTTTTATTATCATTATTTATTATATTTTAATTTTATTTTGAAGATAAATAGCTGGTCTAAGTATTTGTCTCCTCACTCGTTGTCTGTCTAGGGGACAAATCCTGCACTCCCATCTGTTCCATGAATCCAGAGCTGCCAGACATCACCAAGAGCAGAATATGCCTTCTCCTTTTCTTCTCTCTTGCAGCCAAGCAGGCCAATGGATCCTGGGATGTATTAGGAGAAGTGTGGCCAGCAGGGCAAGGGAGGTTCTCCTCCCCCTCTACTCTGCACTGGTGAGACCTCACCTGGAATACTGTGTCCAGTGCTGGGCACACTAGTTCAGGAAAGACAGAGATTTACTGGAGAGAGTCCAGCGCAGGGCACCAAGATGCTGAAGGGAGTGGACATCTCCCTGCTGAGGAGAGGCTGAGAGAGCTGGGGCTCTTTAGCCTGGAGGAGACTGAGGGGGGAGCTCAGCAGTGTCTGTCAAGATGTTCAGGGCAGTGTAGGGAGGATGGAGCCAGACTCTGCTCAGTGCCATCCAGTGCCAGGACAAGAGGCAATGGGAGTCAGTTGGAGCACAAGAGGTTGAGGGGAAACACAAGGACAAACTTGTTCCCAGGGAGGGTGGCAGAGCCTGGCTGGGGCTCCCCAGGGGGGTTGTGGAGTCTCCTGCTCTGGAGACATTCCAGCCCCCCCTGGATCTGTTCCTGGGTGACTTGGTCTAGGTGCCCCTGCTCTGGCAGGGGGGTTGGACTAGATGATCTTCTAGCTCCCTTCCAACCCCTCACATTCTGTGAATGCAAACCCAGTTTACAGGCAAATCTCTTGTTTGTGTAGGCTGGGATCCCACATTGCTACTGCTTTATGTTCTTATCATCTTGAAATCAAAAGGTCTGTGTGACTTCTGAGGCACAAATCTGAAATGTGAAGGCTGAAGTATATACTATTGTCCTAAAATGAAGACAGTGTGACCTTTTTTTCTTACTATGAAATGTCTAAAACACATCAAGTGAAACATTGTTAATGGAAATTGATTTTTATCACTTGATTTTCCCAGGTTTACAATGAGCAGTTGACAGCACTTTTGAGTATTTCATTTCACTCTTTGTCTTGTAAAGTCATTTTTCTTTCCCTGTTGTTTGTATAAAGTCTCTCATGCACATCAAAATCAGGGAGGGGGAAAACAGGGTTTAAAAAAAACCATTTGGTCTCCAGGAGTAGGATTGCCACATGCAATCTCTGTATTTGTAATGATTAAAGTTAGACTTGATTTTTTTTTTTCTTAAATATATAAGCAAAATACTTGTGAGAGTAGGAAAAATAGTCAGTCAAAATTGTATCCACTCCATTGCAAGAGAATGAGGTTTGTCAAAACCAGTGCTAGTTCCAAGATGATTTTGAAGAAATTTGGAATGCACTTTGTGCAACTTTCTTCTCTGAAAAAAAAATTAAAAAAATATATAAAATATAATAAATATTAAAATATTAAATAGATAATTTATAATATAAAATATCTATGATATATATATAAAGCTTAATGAAGTGCATATATCCTGTGAACATGCCCTGGTTATTCACTGCCTTGTTCAGAATAAACTGATGAGTTGGCTGTGCTGTGACGTTTGCACGTGGGCATGAATTTCTCTCCACTTCCTGGAACAAAATCCATTTCCTAGCAGTGCTGTTGTGCTTGTGCCATTCCACCTCCAACCTTCTTAGCCCCTGTGGCACCAGGAGTGAAAACAGTGTGGATGGGAGTAGCTGTTGCAGGGAGCTTTGCTGTTCATGGTAGACACACAAGGTGGGGTGGTGATGTTCCATGGTCATCATCATTATGAGCCAGACACAAGGGAGAGGCAATTCTGGCATAGATAATAAAATTGCCTGTGTTCTTCAGGAATTCTTCTCTGCAGAGAAAAAAAAATGTCTAAAAAAAAAAAGTTTGGCATTTATTTGTTTGTTTGCTTGTTTTTTAGTGGAGTATTGTAGATTGAAAAAGGGAAATTAGGACAGGAAAAATAGGCAAATTAAATACTGTGGCCAGAAAAACCCACAACTAGGTCGCAAATTAGCTCCTCCAAAAGCAAAAAGACCTAGCAAATATTCAGTTTAATAACTATAACATGATTATGAATGACTACTGATGAAATTATCACATTTTGGCATATTTAAAATCCATTTCCAATTAAGCTGATAGACGATTAGGATAAGGAGAGCTTGTTGTATGGAGTATATTAAAGAAACAACTGGAAGCTGCAAATAGCAGTAAAATGATCTTTTTAATAGTAGTGAAAGTTTTGAAAACAAAGGGAGTTCAAGAACTAAGGTTCTGGTTTAAACTGCTTAATTAAGTGCTGGTCACCAGATCTGTGAAGAGTGTTCTGGCACCAGAATTAGCACACTGGAGTTGATGCTGTTTTAAGAAAATGAATGAATGAAGAATTCCCAAATGAGAGAAAATTTGCAGTTACTGTACTTACAACACAGACACAGAAGACACTGGGTTTTGGGAGCTGTCTGACTGAAAAGTGGACAGCTACCATCAATCCACACTGGGTGGCATCCCCTGCACTTTATTCTAGATTGGCACCTATGAAACCAGTCTGAAGTTTAGATTATACAGAAGTGTAGTTTTACATACACACAATCATTCATTAATACCTTAGAGAAACTGCAAGTTTCAAGTGAAAATGCTTTTAGCAATAGTGGCTCCGTATCAATAGCAGTATTACCTCTCCACAGCTGCAGAATCACAGAATCACAGAGTGTCAGGGGTTGGAAGGGAGCTAGATCATCTGGTCCAACACCCCTGCCTGAGCAGGGGCACCTAGACCAAGTCACCCAGGAACAGATCCAGGGGGGGCTGGAATGTCTCCAGAGCAGGAGACTCCACAACCTCCCTGGGCAGCCCCTGCCAGGCTCTGCCACCCTCCCTGGGAACAAGTTCTTCCTTGTGTTTCCCCTCAACCTCTTGTGCTCCAACTGACTCCCATTGCCTCTTGTCCTGTCCCTGGATGGCACTGAGCAGAGTCTGGCTCCATCCTCCCTACACTGCCCTGAACATACTGACAGACACTGCTGAGCTCCCCCCTCAGTCTCCTCTTCTCCAGGCTAAAGACCCCCAGCTCTCTAAGCCTCTCCTCAGCAAGGAGATCTCCACTCCCTTCAGCATCTTGGTGCCCTGTGCTGGACTTTCTCCAGTAAATCTCTGTCCTTCTTGAACTGGGGCGCCCAGAACTGGACACAACTGTTATGCTTCATGTGGATTTAACTCTGTGTTTAAAGGGAAGGATGCAGAATTTAACCAATTCCTAAAGGGAAGGTGAAGGGGAGCAGTGGGATGCACTGACAAGCTGACTGGCTGCCTGAGTCATTCTGGGCCACCAGGATGGTCAGAGGCAATGCACAAAGGGGGGAGTAGGGCAAGAGAAGCCTAATTCCGAAGAACTGACCTGTGAGAAACAAAATGGCAGCAACTGTTACCTGGTAAGTGCTGTGTGAAGAAAAGTGCCAGTCAGGAGATGGTTTTGAGTTCATCTCCACAAGGCACAACTGGGTGCTCCAGGGACTCTGAGCAGATCTAGCTCTGGGCTTGGGTTTGGAGACTTGCCTGCAGGTACCTACCTGCACACTGGCTCTAGTTATGCAACATCCTCAGCAGGTCCCAGGCACTGCAATGATCAGTGGCATTGCATCAAAGCACAAGAGGAATATTAAAGAAAGTAGGATGGGTCTTGAGAACTTTACATATTCATTTATATCCAACTGTTAACATCACACTGATGTAAATAAATTCTAAATCTCACATGTAATGACTTCGACTCATGTTTTGAACTTAATGCTTCTGAGATGTCAAAAATTTATCACCAATAACTATGTGTATTCTGAACTGAGAACAGCATATTATTCTACTTACCATTTGCATCAGTTTTGGACATGCAAAATTGGGACAGCACAGATTGATTCCTGCACATTTTATTTGAATTAATAAATTAATGAATCAACATTTGCTATAGAATCTGCTTGTCAAAAGTTATATGGAAATATGGGAATAAAGATTAGACAGTGATCCAAATTAGCTATGGATGCTGATTTTATGATTAAGAAGTATGAAAGCAGTCTCTTGACATTCTAATTTTCACTTGCAGAGTAACACCTTTGGCACCCCAATTTAGAAACACACACTAACACCACGAGGCTAAGATATAAAAGCCATTTATTCAAAAAAATGTGGTGGTTTCAAATCACATACACTAGCCAATACTGAGCTACAAACACAGACCAAACAGTTCTAAAAACAGAAACTGGAGTGTTCATTTACCATAGTACCTGAAAAAGACTGTTAATAAAAAGGAGTCCATAATATTTCATTTTTTTCTACATGGCTCCTTACTGAATGTCTTTGTCTAAGTTAGTGTACAATGAGCCAGAGGTAGAGTCCCAAGTAAAGCATCTAATGCCTCAGGGCTCCATTAAAAACCTTTATTCTTCTAAACAAAAGGAAAGCCTAGCCTACAGTTTTCTGTATGACACTGAAGTGAAGCCTCTGCTTGACCAGTCTGGCATTCCCAAGAGCATTTGGCATTAACCTGGACTGGGGCTGTGCTTTGCTCAGCAGCTCAGTTCTCCTCCCCTTCAGACTCCGACTCTGGAAGAGAAGAAAGTTACAACATGTAGGTGGCACAAGGACAAGGATGTGAGTAATTCTGGTAAAATGAGATGATATCCTTCTGAAATTAAAGCTTTAATCACACCTTGCTCTTCCTAGGAAAGGTTGGCAGGTATTTCACACTGTCATCCTCCCTGCAGAGGTTTAAAGAAGTTACCTCCAGACAAGTGGTACCTGATGAGTTCAGGACTTCATAAGGACATTAAAGAGCAGCAAGCATTGCTAGGCTGAGGCATGGCTGGAAACAAGCAGTCATGCCTGTTGTTTTCTAGTCTAAGTCTGTACACTTCATATGCCTGGGACAACTAAAATATGATAAAATAAACTTCATTTGATTGTGAAAATGAACCTGTACCTTCTTCAGCGTTTTGCAGCCACTCCACAAATTTCTTCATCTGGTCAAGGAAAACACTTTTGCCTTTAGCAACATGAGCTTCTTTATACCACTTGAGGATGGCTTCTTCACTCAGAACATCAGCTGAAATACAGAAGAGTATTTGTAAAAAAAAAAAACAAAAAACCAACATTTTTTAGAGGTTAAAAAACTTTGAACATGATTTTTTTTTTTAAAAAGCAGCATAACATCATGTAATGTGACTGCAGTGTGACAAGTTTTGCATGAACTATATTAGGCTACAGCTACAGCATATCTGATGCATATAAAGGATTCAGATGCAATGAATTGTGTAATAGGCTTAAAATAAAGTACCAAACATTGTGCTTCTGTAAAGAAGAGTCTTCTATTCATCTGCTTTAAATGTACCATGTAAGATGGTTGGATAAAAAAAAATAAAAAAAAGCCTGCACACCTCAGAGAAGTTGCCCCAGTAAGAAAAACCATGTTTTTTCTTGCTGCTGGGTCATGGAACTGTGCATAATTCTGGAAATCCAAAGTGACAGAGACCTCCTGATTAACAGTTAAAGGACAGCTGGTAGGGAACTTTTGCAATCATTTTTCCCTAAAGGTATATTGTTTGGATGTTGTTTTTTGCTAAGAAGTTTTAAGGTCACTATTCAGACCACCCATGTTAAAGGACTGGCTCCAATGGGCAGCACAGCTGACATTTTGATGTCAACCAGCAAGAACAAAATAGCTGTCAGAGAGGGAATGAGAAGCTGAGTGAGATTCAGAGTAAAGAATTCCTAATAAACATCAAGGACACTTAATGTTGCCAACAGAAGCAAATTTAGGTCTAGCAACAGACTTCTAGCCCCAGGGAAAGAGCTCCTGCAGTCCAGCCAAGCCAAATATCTCAGTAATTGATGGCCATGGAGGCAAAATCTGGGAATCACAATGGCATTTTGGCAGTTAGATAACACAAGAACAACAAAAACATATTTGTTAGTGTTTGTTCTCTAAAAAGTCTAAAGAAAGATTTCTACATCTCATTAAAATTTCCATTCTTTTTGTCTTTAAGCAAATTACACTCATTTGCTTTGCAAAACCAATACATTTATGTTGAGTTCTTCACTGCTTCCTTGAGCTCCTTGCTGCTGTCCCAGCCATTTAGCATTTGCTTGCCAAAGCACCAACCCTGACCCTGTTACCTTCTGCTTCAGAGCAGATGTGGCTGGGAGGGGAAGGCAAACTGAACTAATTCACACCAAAACTGCAAAGCATCTGATCAAATGAGAGAGAATAGACACATTTCACATCTGCTGTTGAATAATAAACAGATGGAAGCAACCAGAAATACATCTGAACTTAATCAAAACTATCTCAAGATATCCAACAATAACAGAGTATGAAAGTCCTTCTGAAAAATTAACATTTAGTGAGTGCATTGTACTGGAAATTATCTTGTCTCTCAGCCACTTATGCAAAATAAAACCTCTTCTGTAGTTTGCTGCAACTGACAGTAGGCTGAAAATGCAGGGGAAACAGGACTATGCCAGCTCTGGGCTTTTTTCAGTGCACAAAAAGGTGTGCTTAGTGAACAGCACATAAAGCTGGAGCTTCCTAAAATCATAACCCACCACAGAGAACTTTTCCTCCAATACAAAGGAGACACCAGAGTGAAGGAAGAGGTTTCAAACATGCTGCACTAAATGCTTGCCAGTGGTCTTCAGCAGCAGCTCAAAGGTATTAGAGCATTTGAAAAAATCAGGATTTTCATTTAGCAAACACAAAAATATTTCACATGGATCCTGTGAAACTGCAGCTTAAATCCCTGCATGTAAAAAGTTTGTGATCCACCAGAGCGTCCTGAAGCTCACACAACTGCAGAACTGCTCAGAAAGTGACACCTGTCCTGTGAATCTTTGGGATGAGCAAAGGAATTTGGGAGATTTCAGGAAAAATATAACAGAATAAAAATAAAAGCAGAGTAGAGCAGCCCCCTCCCAGGCCTCAAGCTGGCTCTTGGGCATTGTGGGCATTGGAAGACATGATGCTGCAGGAGCCTGTTGCTGTATTACAGCTCATACAACCACACTGGACAAGGAAGTGCCTCCTCAGTCCCAGAGTAACAGGATTGAAGTTGGTTTGATTTGCAGATTGCATGCTCAGAGGTGGATCTTCTTCCACCCCAAAACCCCTGACCTGCCAACAGCAGCATGCAATTTCACTGTGTACCTAAAGATTAAAACATTCCCAAGTCAGGTGGATAAAAAATTTGCCTGTGTTTAACTCCATAGCAGTAAGCCTCCTACACTAGAGAGAGCAACAAAATGCATTCAGCTGCCAAAAGGACAGCTGCAGCACTCCTTTCATTTCAAAGCAATCTTATTTGTAATATTTCCATGCCTCCAGTGCTCCTAAGAGATGATGTTCTCCTCTCAACACAGAGATGCTCAATTAAACAACCGTGCAGGACAGGGTGTAGTTTATCCTCCCTCTAGGGTGCTTTGAAGCAATGGGAAGACTGAGGGGGACAGAATTCCAAACCTGCCTTAAATAGATGGAGCTGATAATTCTTTAGCCTGGAGGAGACTGAGGGGGGAGCTCAGCAGTGTCTGTCAATATGTTAAGGGTGAGTGTAGAGAGGATGGAGCCAGACTCTGTTCAGTGTCATCCAGTGACAGGACAAGAGGCAACGGGAGTCAGTTGGAGCACAAGAGGTTGAGGGGAAACAGAAGGACAAACTTGTTCCCAGTGAGGGTGGCAGAGCCTGGCAGGGGCTGCCCAGGGAGGTTGTGGAGTCTCCTGCTCTGGAGACATTCCAGCCCCCCCTGGATCTGTTCCTGGGTGACTTGGTCTAGGTGTCCCTGCTCAGGCAGGGGGGTTGGACTGGATGATCTTCTAGCTCCCTTCCAACCCCTGATACTCTGTGCCCTTGTGGCCAAGCAGGCCAATGGCATCCTGAGATGCATTAGGAGAAGTGTGGCCAGCAGGTCAAGGGAGGTTCTCCTCCCCCTCTACTCTGCACTGCTGAGACCCCACCTCGAGTACTGTGTCCAGTTTTGGACACCCCAGTCAGGCATATAAATAAGGTATATTGCTTTTTCATTTGATCATTGAGGTCACACTGTATTGACACAAGGATGGAAATAAATCCTTGTGATACTCTTACTTCCACCTTCCACAGCCATGAAATTATTTTAACAGTCAGAACCTCATTGCCTTGAACATGTACCTGGGTATAACAGGGTGAACAAAGATTAGTATTGGGTTTCTATTCCTGCCATTTTTTCTCCTTCAGCTATTCATAGCAGGAATGTCAAAAGAAGCTGTTTGGCACCCACCCATCACATGCAGTGCAAGGCCATCAGTTTCTATGACAACCTGATCAGAAAAAAACTTGTGAAGAAGTCAACTTCACCATAAAAATTAAATCCCTCAAATTATGGCACCTGCAAGAAATTGGCAGGGAAAGGAAAAGGGAAAGAGTAAGAGTAAGGAAAGCTCCTTCTGGCAAGGGAGGGAAGGAGGGGAAAAAATAAACAAACAAAAAACCAACCCCAAATAAAACCAATCCTGAAAAGTCTTCCTGCCAGGAGGGTCTGCACTTTCAAGGTTTCTCAAAACTAAGCCCTCACCTATTTTCTAAATCTGTCAGGAAGTTCTAGAAATAAATTCCTAGAACTGGTTTTCTGCAAGTGCTGAATGTCACTTGAGCAGACTGTGGATGGTGCCTGGATCCTTCTCATGCTTCCACCAGAGGAGAAATGCAACACAGAAGGGCTTGAGGCAGCTTTTCCTGCTGCTAAATGCTGCTTTGAATTATCCAATTATAAGGCATTTTGGAGTTAACTGCAGCATAACCTTCTCATATGCAATACCTGGAGAATGTTTTGTGTGACATCATAGCTGTGTGGCTGTGACTGGGAATACAACAGGGGATACAGACTCTACCTTTGTAGAAGAGCACCACTATCTTCTGAAAGGCTTTCATGAAGTGGATGTTGTCATAGCAGTATTCTTGCACCTTCTGGAGAAGAATCAACTCTGACTGTCCTTGAGTGCTGAACACAGCAAGCAGGGGGGCATATTGCTGAAAGGAAGAGAGGGTAAAAACCAAAATGCATGTCAGTATACCGAAAATAAAAATAAAAAACATTTTTTCAAGGAATGCAGCATGAATTTCATCCCTGAAAATCTCTTTCACTGAAATCTTAGATTTACTTGCCAATTGCATTTACTCAAACACATACCAAACACATAGATAAATATCCATGAGCTTTTTTGCTGCATGCTGAGAGCTAAAATTCAGTACCACTGACAGATATTGAACTCCATAAAGTCAATTTATGATGTCCACATCTTGGAGTGTGGCTATAAGTACATTTCACAAGGTAGCATGCTGCTGATTTAGGAGGTGCTTTATTGATATTCATAAGGTAAAGACAGCCAAGGATGAAGTGCATGAAAATACAAATCTCTAGTTTGACAAGATTTCAGAAGTCCTGGGAAACCAAATTAAGTTATTCAAGGTTAACTACCATCAAATATAATTATTTTTTCTCATTATTACCATCAGAGCATCATAACAACATCTGCTGTGGTAAACTGCAGCATTTTCAAAGCACAGTATAACTGCTAATGTTATTCTTACAAGAGAGTAACAGTCCATTCCATTGCCTTTTCCCAGAGTTTATTAATGTAAGAAAAGATAAAGCAAAATCTTATTTGTTATGTAATTTTTCCTCCTATTTCATATCTTTAAAATAAATTTTTAAAAGTTAAAGGGAACATAACCTGTTGATTTTTCAGAAACTACAGTGTTTATATCCATGTCTCTCCAACTTACTTTCCTCTCAGCCTGTGATGAGTACACTTAAGACTGAAATCTTAAATTTCAGGTAATATTAAGAGCATTTTTTCAGGACTGAAGAGAAGACAAATTGATCTTCAGAGACCTGGCAAAATAGACATTAAGGTGACTAATTACATTGGTCCTGCACTGATAACTCAGCCTTTCTTCATGCCCACCACCTTCCAGTAGGACACCATCCAGTAGATCTTAAGAACTATAAACTAGGTCAGTATTCTGTGCCTTGATACATCTTGGGGATGCATACAGCTTACAAAAATAAATCTAATAACTTCAAGAGACTGGTGACCTTAGATATCAAAGCTTTGGGAACTGTGCATTGTGGAAGTTACCTGTCAAGCACAACAACCACAGGAATAAATCCCAGCAGCTGGCATGCCCAATGCCAAGCATGTATTTATACACATCCTGACTCACCCCAGCAGGGCAAAACATCTCCAGGTTGTTTCAGGGCACGTTGACCCAGAGGAGGGCACAGGAACTGGGCTCTGTGTCACACTAACAGCAGGAATCTCATTTCTGGAGTTGGCTCACACATTGGGTTGGCTGAAAGCCCAAAAGACAAATCCATGACCTGCCTCTACTTATCCATAGAGGTGAAACAAATGCTCTTCATTTTTGAACACTTAAATGTAAAGAAGCAGCTAAGTTTCTATTCTGCTGCTTCTGTTAACATCTTACCTGCAAGTACAAATAATAACCCATATAAATTTGTCTTGTTTTTAGACTGGATGTAGCCAGAAAGGTGCCTATCTTATACAGGCAACATTCCTTACCTAATTTAGTGGAGTTACACACAAAGCTGACAGCTGGGGTCATTGAGATGCATAGGGCTAAGCATTCAGCCAACAATACATGTAAAAAGTCTAATTTTCTCTCTTCCCAATGTTCAAATATTCCAAAAAGTGTTTGTTAATTTGCCCTGCAGTACTAGACAGTGAATCTCAATGGACACTTTTGCAACTCAGAGATATGTTCATTTTTTACATCAAAAGAACAAGAAAAAACTAATCTCTCCTGTAAACTATTCCATCTTTCTACTTCTACTTGAGTCACTTGAGAAAACATCAAGGCATTCAATTCTACCATCAAAGACTACAGAGAGAGACTAAATTTCTAGGATGAATGATTGGGAAACCAAATTCAAGGTCTGAATTCAAGGTTTTAAAAGGACAGCAGCAGTAGGAGCTAAACCAACATGGGAACTCCAAGTATGGATAAGCATCCAATAATAAAGGAATTCAGATCAAGCAGAAGATCTATTTCACCATAAAGAATAAAGTGCAGATTGCTTCTGCCCTAGGGCAAATCTTTGTAGACTAACTTTGTCTATGAGATGCTATTCTCTTGCTCATGGTTTACCAGCATAAAAGTTCTAATTCTGCTGAAAAACCTTCCTACCTGCTTTCTCAGTTCAAATATCTTGCACTGCACAACTCCTTCAGACTTAGGTGAGGAATACCAGCCACAGCAATGATCTGATGCCTCCTTTTAGGTTTGGGGTTTTTTTTTCTCTCCAAGATCCTAAGAGATTTTTACCAAAATGCAACTGTGATACTGCAATCTGTCACCACTCAGAAAACTACAGCCCATTGTTCTACACATGCAGCTCTCTCATCCACCAGAGCAGTACCTGGATCAGAGAGAAATCACATTACACAATGCACATGCTCTCAAGCCAGCTCCTGGCTTATTAGTTAACAAGTTGCTGAGTATCCAGCTCCTGCAGTTAAAACTGGGAACAATCACTGCACAGACCCTGAGCTCAGCAGTCCTGCCTGGATGGAGCCAGCTCTGTGCAAAGCCATCACAGGAGCCACCTCACCAAGCTTCCAAAACTTCTTTGCTTCTGGCAAAGATATTCCAAAGGCAGTTCCTGCAGGCTTACTAGTCAGGTCTGAGCAGACCCAGGTCTCAGTATTTGCTGAGCATAGTCCCCATGGCAAGGAGTCTCTTGGGATACAGTNCCTGGCAAAATAGACATTAAGGTGACTAATTACATTGGTCCTGCACTGATAACTCAGCCTTTCTTCATGCCCACCACCTTCCAGTAGGACACCATCCAGTAGATCTTAAGAACTATAAACTAGGTCAGTATTCTGTGCCTTGATACATCTTGGGGATGCATACAGCTTACAAAAATAAATCTAATAACTTCAAGAGACTGGTGATCTTAGATATCAAAGCTTTGGGAACTGTGCATTGTGGAAGTTACCTGTCAAGCACAACAACCACAGGAATAAATCCCAGCAGCTGGCATGCCCAATGCCAAGCATGTATTTATACACATCCTGACTCACCCCAGCAGGGCAAAACATCTCCAGGTTGTTTCAGGGCACGTTGACCCAGAGGAGGGCACAGGAACTGGGCTCTGTGTCACACTAACAGCAGGAATCTCATTTCTGGAGTTGGCTCACACATTGGGTTGGCTGAAAGCCCAAAAGACAAATCCATGACCTGCCTCTACTTATCCATAGAGGTGAAACAAATGCTCTTCATTTTTGAACACTTAAATGTAAAGAAGCAGCTAAGTTTCTATTCTGCTGCTTCTGTTAACATCTTACCTGCAAGTACAAATAATAACCCATATAAATTTGTCTTGTTTTTAGACTGGATGTAGCCAGAAAGGTGCCTATCTTATACAGGCAACATTCCTTACCTAATTTAGTGGAGTTACACACAAAGCTGACAGCTGGGGTCATTGAGATGCATAGGGCTAAGCATTCAGCCAACAATACATGTAAAAAGTCTAATTTTCTCTCTTCCCAATGTTCAAATATTCCAAAAAGTGTTTGTTAATTTGCCCTGCAGTACTAGACAGTGAATCTCAATGGACACTTTTGCAACTCAGAGATATGTTCATTTTTTACATCAAAAGAACAAGAAAAAACTAATCTCTCCTGTAAACTATTCCATCTTTCTACTTCTACTTGAGTCACTTGAGAAAACATCAAGGCATTCAATTCTACCATCAAAGACTACAGAGAGAGACTAAATTTCTAGGATGAATGATTGGGAAACCAAATTCAAGGTCTGAATTCAAGGTTTTAAAAGGACAGCAGCAGTAGGAGCTAAACCAACATGGGAACTCCAAGTATGGATAAGCATCCAATAATAAAGGAATTCAGATCAAGCAGAAGATCTATTTCACCATAAAGAATAAAGTGCAGATTGCTTCTGCCCTAGGGCAAATCTTTGTAGACTAACTTTGTCTATGAGATGCTATTCTCTTGCTCATGGTTTACCAGCATAAAAGTTCTAATTCTGCTGAAAAACCTTCCTACCTGCTTTCTCAGTTCAAATATCTTGCACTGCACAACTCCTTCAGACTTAGGTGAGGAATACCAGCCACAGCAATGATCTGATGCCTCCTTTTAGGTTTGGGGTTTTTTTTTCTCTCCAAGATCCTAAGAGATTTTTACCAAAATGCAACTGTGATACTGCAATCTGTCACCACTCAGAAAACTACAGCCCATTGTTCTACACATGCAGCTCTCTCATCCACCAGAGCAGTACCTGGATCAGAGAGAAATCACATTACACAATGCACATGCTCTCAAGCCAGCTCCTGGCTTATTAGTTAACAAGTTGCTGAGTATCCAGCTCCTGCAGTTAAAACTGGGAACAATCACTGCACAGACCCTGAGCTCAGCAGTCCTGCCTGGATGGAGCCAGCTCTGTGCAAAGCCATCACAGGAGCCACCTCACCAAGCTTCCAAAACTTCTTTGCTTCTGGCAAAGATATTCCAAAGGCAGTTCCTGCAGGCTTACTAGTCAGGTCTGAGCAGACCCAGGTCTCAGTATTTGCTGAGCATAGTCCCCATGGCAAGGAGTCTCTTGGGATACAGTGCACCGAGACAGAACAGAGAGGCACTGAGGCTGTGACCATTCTGTTTGCCCTGCTTCTCTACACTGTATGCCTCTGGGTATTCAGTAATCTGAACTACCTCAATTTTGCCTTTATTTGATTATCCACAATGCTTTGTGTGCTTATCATCATCCCTCAAAACTTTACATCTCCTGGACTTAGGTAAAAAACTTATCAGCTGTAGAATACATTCTGCTAATTCACAGCAGCTCTCTTCACCACCTTTAGATGTTTGAGGGCTTGCTCTGCAACCAGCTCTTCTTTCTTGTTCCATTCCACAGCATTCATGACACAGGTCCAAAGGAGACCAATCACTGCTGGCTCTGGCAGCTCATTTCTTTTCATTTCCTCTTTTACATAAAGGACTACCTGGAGCAGAAAATAAAATACTGTCTTAAACAACATTTCCAATCAACCAGAAACGAGGCTGACTTATCAAATAATTGTATTGTTACAAAGAACACCACAGTATAGAATAAGAAACAAAACTAGAACAAGAATAATAAAAAAGAAGCATTTAGCATGTTTTTATTTAGGAACATACTACTTGATTACAAGTTTTCTTCCTCCCCTCCAACAGTTCAATGCAGTTAAATGAAATTTGCATCGAGTAGAACAGAACAAAAAACCCAAAGCTCATAGCCAGCTGCACTTGAAAACCCAGAAGATGTTCAGTTGCTTTAGTTTGAAGCACAGAGTGAACTGAGGAATAAATTAAAATAAACAAGAAATACATGAGGTGCCCATATCTGTTCATCTGTACCTACTGCTCATTTAATTCTTTGATTATTAATATATTAACAGGAGTTGCAGAAAACCCACTACCTCTTTAATTGGGCATTCCTGAGAGAGACGTTCTTGGAGCTCTTTTTGAAGTTCTTTTCTAGTCCCCAGAGACTGCTGAACCCTAAGGAAATCTGAGAGCTCTTTCAGACCTGCTTCAGTGAAATACTTGGCAAAATGGTCCACATTCTGCCGGTTGGCTGGAAAGAGTTCCTAAAAAGACACAAGTGCTTTCTGTTAAATAAATAACTGACTCTTTTGACAGAAAGAAGGAAGATTTTTTAAGAATGAACAGTGGGAATCACCTGGCACCACACTGAAAAAAAAGTTAATGTTTGGATAAACATTGGAAAAGTCAACACTTCATTCATAATTGGTCTGGTTTATTACAGCAGAGGGGAAAAAATAGCCTGTTATGCAAAAAATCTGCCATCCACTCCACATGAAATGCTTGTGAATAGCCATAAGCTTAAGATGCTGCTCCAAACAGCCCTCAGAGAAACTAAACCTCCTCCAGATTTGAAGACTCTTGTAGAGAAAATACAGAGGAGGAGATGGTAAAGCCATTCCATGTGAAGCACATTTACCCTCCCAATGCATCCATCCACATGTTGACCTCTTAAGAACAACAGGCTGAGAAATATTTAAGTGGCTCAGGCACCCTGGCCTGATGTCACAATTCTGCTGAGCAATGATTATGACTAATGTATCATCTAACAAAGATCACAAAGCCCACCATACCCAGTGAACATTAGTCCTGGAGGCATTTTTAATTGAAAGACACAGTCTTTTAGGATTTATAAAAGTCCAGCTACTTAGAAAAGTGCAAATTATTCTGAAAAACTGCTAAAGCAATGCCCCATCTTGGCAAGGATTTGATGGCATTTGCTTACCATGCAGTTCTTGGTGTCTAACAATGATTTGTGGAACAGATAGCACTTTTTTTAATAAAGAAGCAAGAGAACCTCAATCTGTTTTTGTATTGAAGATGAGATTACAAAGAAACTTTCATGAAGGCATCTACACTAGGCAACATCTGAGACTTTGTTTAATATAGCAGCATAATCAGAACCAACAGCTGAAAGTTTAATTCAGTTGAGTTGGAAATAGAAACAAGATGCAGTTTGCTTTTTTCCCCTCTCTAATTAACAGTGTAATTAGCCCATTTCCCAGTTTTATGGCAAATTATTTATGCCTTGGACTCTTAAAACCAAATTCAAATGGAAGAGATGAGATGGTGTGGGAGGCTGCTTCACTTTTGAAAGACACTTGCAGAATCAGAACTGATTGAGGCAGAAACAGGCAACAGTGCTGACACTCTGCAGGCAGTGCTACCCAGCATGTAGTGCATTTGATTGGATTATCCCAGCAGCAATCTTTCTGAGGATTAAAAAAATCCCACTGATCCTCAGAAAAGACAGTGGGAAAGAAAGGCACATTGCTGCATATTCAGTATATACTCTAGACACCCCAGGCCATTGCTGCAAAAGCCAGAACACAGGTTTTAAGTCCAAAGGATGAAAGCTTTCCTGCATTGCTCCTACTAAGCTGGTGTCATCCCTGCAGGACCATGATGATACTGCCCTTTTACTATACAGCTCATACATTGGCACTTTGGAAACTTAGATTTTAATCTTTAATATTTACAAAAGCAAAAGATATTTCAACAAAAATAAAAGTGCTTACACAGTTGCTGGTTGTGATTTGTCTGCAGTAGTTACAAAAAAACCACAATTAATTCCAAGCCTCATATATAAAGTATTTTAGAAAGCATTTAAGTACAGGCACTATAGAGACAGAATGTAAAAACACATGATATTTAATATTCCTGAACAATCAATGCTACAGCCATAACAATATTGCTGTAATTCAAAATATTTTTTAAATGCTAAGAGTGTAAAGGGGAGTTTCCATGCCTATAGAAAACTACCATCTGCAGAGTTTTTTCTTCCCTTTAATAAAGATTATTGAAAATATATTGTACTTACTAGCAATCTCTTATCAAGGTTGGCTTTTCTTAAAGCAGAGGTAACAGAATTGGCATCTTTCTCTGCCATCCATGCTTTAAAAAGCTTTACAGCAAAAGAGGCTGCAATCCCTGTTTGAGAAAAAACACAAAACATGCTTCAGCAATTTTCAACATAAATTAGAGGTGGCTGTAATAATTATAAGGTTACAAAACGTTTATCAAGAATATGGAATGAAAATAGATTTCTGACAATGGGACCAAACACGTAGAGCTAAAATGTTTTTTAATTTAATGCAGTATTCATTTTCTGACATATGCTAGATTATTTGAAATCTTTTCATTCTGTATAGCCCATCCCCATTCAGTTGTTCAAAGACTTGCTATGCAATTATTTTTCCTACCTCTCCAATTTACAGACCAAGTCCAATATAAAAGGGAAAATTGCACGTAAAATCAGTTAGGAAATGATGGCACAAAATAATAAGGGAAAGTCAGGAGTAAAAACTGAAAAAACAACTTCAAAGAGCTTTTTAGCAAGGCCTGGAATAGGGTTAAATAACTTTGCAGCTTGAAGGTAACTGATTGTCCTCCTAGCAAGCATTTAGTAGATCGTAGGAGCAAGCACAAATACTATTTTAAGTGGGAAAAATTCCCTCCTCAAGGCACAACTTTGTGCATTAAATCAAATTAATTCTACCTCTGCTAACTAGCTTTCCCAGGAGAGCTCTGAGAGCTACACAAGACCAGCTTGTCAGAAAGAGCTTCATCATTCCTAGCAGATTTATAGATAGATATTAATTCTTTTTGTTTCTAGTTAGCTCATTTTTCAATGTCTAACAAGAACATAAGAGATTACAGAATCACAGAATTGTCACGATTGGAAAATCTAAGTTCACTGCATCCAACTGTCAAAAAAACCCCCAAAACAACAACAAAAACCTAAAAACCCAAAACAAAACCAACCAACCAAAAAAAAAGACTCACCACCACAAAAATACCATCTCACCATCTTACTAGAGTATGTCCCAAAGTGCCTCATTACACATTCTCTGAATACCTCCAGGTATGATGACTCCACCCTGGGCAGCTCTTTCAGTAAAGAAATTCTTCCTAATATTCAATTTAAACCTCCCCTGTTTGTTCCAAACAAGATCTATTCCAGAACTCTGTCTGAACAATCTTTTCCTTAGCTGCTGACAAGGGTTTGTTTTCAGTACATTTATAAACCAAGAACCAAAAGCACTTGTTAAGCTCCTGATGATTAGGGCTCCTAGAAACAGAAGTTCATAATGAAAATTGATTTTTTTTCTAGGATTTGAATATCACAATTGTATAATAAAATGTGAAATATAACAAATTGCTAAAAATCTTAAAATTTGAGTTTTTAGATGCCTTGTCTTCCCATAACTAGGAACTGACACTGAAGTGAAAACACTGCAGGCAATCACCCCGAGACATGAATTAGTGATTTTGCTTGAATTTTCTCCTAGTTTAATTCAGATTCTGAAAGCTGTGGATGATGACAGAGCAAAGCTGCAGCTGTGGCTTTTCTTTCTGCAGCATTTGGAAAATATATATAATGGTTAGCATGCTGCAAATGAGAATATGAGGTTAGAATATTTATTTTTTTTAAAAAAAAAGATAGATAACACACATAATAGTAAATATCTAGCTCTTTAAGGAAACCAAAATGCATGAAAACTGTCCAGCACTGACAGTGCATTTGCAATTAATTATTCCAGGTAGTCTTTAATTGGCANTGATTTTTTTTCTAGGATTTGAATATCACAATTGTATAATAAAATGTGAAATATAACAAATTGCTAAAAATCTTAAAATTTGAGTTTTTAGATGCCTTGTCTTCCCATAACTAGGAACTGACACTGAAGTGAAAACACTGCAGGCAATCACCCCGAGACATGAATTAGTGATTTTGCTTGAATTTTCTCCTAGTTTAATTCAGATTCTGAAAGCTGTGGATGATGACAGAGCAAAGCTGCAGCTGTGGCTTTTCTTTCTGCAGCATTTGGAAAATATATATAATGGTTAGCATGCTGCAAATGAGAATATGAGGTTAGAATATTTATTTTTTTTAAAAAAAAAGATAGATAACACACATAATAGTAAATATCTAGCTCTTTAAGGAAACCAAAATGCATGAAAACTGTCCAGCACTGACAGTGCATTTGCAATTAATTATTCCAGGTAGTCTTTAATTGGCAGAGAAAGACTGTAGAGCAAGCATTTGGAAAATCAGTACTCCAAGGTAGGTGGTTATAAATAAATAAAAATCCTCAAAAAAAGGGGGACAAAAGTAAATCTCAAAAAGGCATTATAGCCTAGGACTGAAAGAGCTTTTACTGGCAGACATATCTCAGGAATAGATGTTATGCTTCCACTTTTATAGTATCACAGTAATACTTTTATTCCACAGTTTTGCACAGTTGTGTAATTCCAAAAAACACAAATCCTTTGGAGGTTTTTTTTTTCCCTTTTTGTTGCTTTTTTCCTGTTTTCCCTGTCCTCCTAACAGACTTCACAAACTACATGGGCTGCTGCTGTATGTTTCTGCTTTAAAATACTGATTTCTGGTGTATAGTTAAAGGCATCCAGTATAAAATATGTTGTAATGAAACATCTATTAAAGCTAATAAATAAATAAATGTAAGATCATATAGAAAATTACCTTCTTTGACTATGTTGTCAGTGAAGAGGCTTGTTAAAATGGTAGCAGGAAGAGTCCCATTTGCTAACAGGATGCCAGAAAGCATTGCCAGCTTTGTCTGCTCTGTCTCAGTGAAGGCTTTAAGAAACAGCAGAAGCTGTGGGTCAGACAAGAAACAAAAAACACCAAAAATTTTTTAAATTGATCCATAGGCAGTGGTAACAAAGATTAACAAAGGGGCTGATCTCTTCTTTCCCAAGAAGTCCCACTGTAATTAATAGCAATCATGTCAAAATCTGTCCTGAAGCATGGCAGGGTCATTTCACTGATCATTTCTTATTTCATTTTCCATAAGGATGTGAGCATCTGGAGTATGGACTTACTCAGGGAGACAAGGCCTGTCTTCTCCAAATATATATATCTAAAAATAGAAGTGCTTGGGAAAGGCAAAAAAAAAATAATTATAAAATAAGAAATATATTCAAGTTTAGCCAAATGTCAGAGAGAAACAAAAGCTGCTTTAAGACCTGACTGTTCCCACTACTAATTACAAGAGGAAACAGCTTGAGAAAAAATTACAAATCTCACCATCTTAAGTGCTAGAAGTTACAAAATCCATGTTTACCTCTTAAAAGTCTAAAAATGGCAATAATTGTTTTAATATTTATTGTTCTAATATTATTAAATAATATTTATTTAAAACAATTATTGTTTTAACAATTTCATATGTTTAGATGAGTGACCTGAAAGCATTTTGAAGTAATTGCACCTAATTTTACATCAGGAAAAAGGTGCAAAATGAGGTTTTGTCAATAGTGTTGCTGTTAACAATAATGTTTACTTTATTTGTGTGCAATCACAATATGAGTGATGGGGAAAAAGGAGGCTGGACAGCAGTCAGCTGCATTCACTGCATAAAGCTGCAGACTCTGTCNGTCAAAAAAACCCCCAAAACAACAACAAAAACCTAAAAACCCAAAACAAAACCAACCAACCAAAAAAAAAGACTCACCACCACAAAAATACCATCTCACCATCTTACTAGAGTATGTCCCAAAGTGCCTCATTACACATTCTCTGAATACCTCCAGGTATGATGACTCCACCCTGGGCAGCTCTTTCAGTAAAGAAATTCTTCCTAATATTCAATTTAAACCTCCCCTGTTTGTTCCAAACAAGATCTATTCCAGAACTCTGTCTGAACAATCTTTTCCTTAGCTGCTGACAAGGGTTTGTTTTCAGTACATTTATAAACCAAGAACCAAAAGCACTTGTTAAGCTCCTGATGATTAGGGCTCCTAGAAACAGAAGTTCATAATGAAAATTGATTTTTTTTCTAGGATTTGAATACCACAATTGTATAATAAAATGTGAAATATAACAAATTGCTAAAAATCTTAAAATTTGAGTTTTTAGATGCCTTGTCTTCCCATAACTAGGAACTGACACTGAAGTGAAAACACTGCAGGCAATCACCCCGAGACATGAATTAGTGATTTTGCTTGAATTTTCTCCTAGTTTAATTCAGATTCTGAAAGCTGTGGATGATGACAGAGCAAAGCTGCAGCTGTGGCTTTTCTTTCTGCAGCATTTGGAAAATATATATAATGGTTAGCATGCTGCAAATGAGAATATGAGGTTAGAATATTTATTTTTTTTAAAAAAAAAGATAGATAACACACATAATAGTAAATATCTAGCTCTTTAAGGAAACCAAAATGCATGAAAACTGTCCAGCACTGACAGTGCATTTGCAATTAATTATTCCAGGTAGTCTTTAATTGGCAGAGAAAGACTGTAGAGCAAGCATTTGGAAAATCAGTACTCCAAGGTAGGTGGTTATAAATAAATAAAAATCCTCAAAAAAAGGGGGACAAAAGTAAATCTCAAAAAGGCATTATAGCCTAGGACTGAAAGAGCTTTTACTGGCAGACATATCTCAGGAATAGATGTTATGCTTCCACTTTTATAGTATCACAGTAATACTTTTATTCCACAGTTTTGCACAGTTGTGTAATTCCAAAAAACACAAATCCTTTGGAGGTTTTTTTTTTCCCTTTTTGTTGCTTTTTTCCTGTTTTCCCTGTCCTCCTAACAGACTTCACAAACTACATGGGCTGCTGCTGTATGTTTCTGCTTTAAAATACTGATTTCTGGTGTATAGTTAAAGGCATCCAGTATAAAATATGTTGTAATGAAACATCTATTAAAGCTAATAAATAAATAAATGTAAGATCATATAGAAAATTACCTTCTTTGACTATGTTGTCAGTGAAGAGGCTTGTTAAAATGGTAGCAGGAAGAGTCCCATTTGCTAACAGGATGCCAGAAAGCATTGCCAGCTTTGTCTGCTCTGTCTCAGTGAAGGCTTTAAGAAACAGCAGAAGCTGTGGGTCAGACAAGAAACAAAAAACACCAAAAATTTTTTAAATTGATCCATAGGCAGTGGTAACAAAGATTAACAAAGGGGCTGATCTCTTCTTTCCCAAGAAGTCCCACTGTAATTAATAGCAATCATGTCAAAATCTGTCCTGAAGCATGGCAGGGTCATTTCACTGATCATTTCTTATTTCATTTTCCATAAGGATGTGAGCATCTGGAGTATGGACTTACTCAGGGAGACAAGGCCTGTCTTCTCCAAATATATATATCTAAAAATAGAAGTGCTTGGGAAAGGCAAAAAAAAAATAATTATAAAATAAGAAATATATTCAAGTTTAGCCAAATGTCAGAGAGAAACAAAAGCTGCTTTAAGACCTGACTGTTCCCACTACTAATTACAAGAGGAAACAGCTTGAGAAAAAATTACAAATCTCACCATCTTAAGTGCTAGAAGTTACAAAATCCATGTTTACCTCTTAAAAGTCTAAAAATGGCAATAATTGTTTTAATATTTATTGTTCTAATAAAAGGCAATAATATTTATTTAAAACAATTATTGTTTTAACAATTTCATATGTTTAGATGAGTGACCTGAAAGCATTTTGAAGTAATTGCACCTAATTTTACATCAGGAAAAAGGTGCAAAATGAGGTTTTGTCAATAGTGTTGCTGTTAACAATAATGTTTACTTTATTTGTGTGCAATCACAATATGAGTGATGGGGAAAAAGGAGGCTGGACAGCAGTCAGCTGCATTCACTGCATAAAGCTGCAGACTCTGTCAGAAGCTAGTTTACAAATTTACTGTCACCACTAAAAAAAAAAAGGAAAAAAAAGAAGTTCTTATTTCCTTCTTCAGCTACCTTGTGCTGTCATAACACCATTTTCCTTCTTCACATGAGCAATAGATGCAATCCAAGCAGAATGGCTCATTCTGATGGAAAATTCCCCCCTGGTTTCCAAATGAAATGTGCTTAATTAACAAATCCTACCCAGATAAATGGACAGAATAGCAAACAAGCCCCTGTGCTCCCTGCTGTTACCATGGCCAGGAAGAGCTCTTCTCTGAGATATCTAGCAGCTTATCATGAATTTCTGAATGGAGATAACTAATGACATGAGTTGTTAAAACCACTGCAGTGTTTTATGAATAACTCTGCCCTGTATCAGTGAACAGAGCTAAAAAAAACCTAATTCATATAGTAGTACTTACATAATAAATAATATCATCTTGAAACTGCAGTTCACACAGGTCTAAATGATTCAACCACAGATAAATAATTTGGGTTTACTTAGTGGGCTTCAGCCAAATGACTCTAACATGCAGTTTTACCTTAAAAGACAAATTATGCAACTCTAACATCTCAAGGTGGATTGTTAACTCAATAAACTGTGGCTCACAAATGACAAATGTGCTAAGATGTGGGATGCAAATGAATGGAGCTATTTCTGAACTATATGGATGGGAAAGCAGTGGTGTGCTGTAGTTCCAAATGAATCCATTCACTGATGGATATAATGGGTGCAAGTGAAGGAACTCCAGGGCCACATTTCATGGGAAGACTGAAAATATTTTTACAGAACATCAGTGTAAGCCTAGTGTCAAATGGAGGCCTGGGATTTACAGCTTTCTTTAGACAAGCTTTATCAACAACACTGTAACAGCATAAAAAAAGGGAATTGGAACTTTGTTTTTCACTCTAAGTGCCAATACTGAGACTGTTAACAGAGAGATTTCTTTGTAGTCTACTTAAGTTTTTTCCTTCTGCTCCCATATAAGCAACAGATGAGGATTTCAGTTAGAAAGTGTTCACTCTGACTACTTTAAAATGACAGCTGAGGTTTTGACAGCTCCTGAGCTGCAACCTCCACTGCATTTTGCCAGCAACAGGTAGATTCTGAAGTTACACCCACTCAGGTCAGCTTTGAGTCATGAAAGCAAGGATGTCAGGAAATCCAGTGCAAAGCAAGAGCTACACAGTCCAAGGTAGAGGAAGATTCTAAGAGAAGGACATTCAAATATTATCAGCTGCAGCTTTGAGAAATCTGTATTTGTTTAAACATTTTGGCAGCTCTGATATCACGTATCTATGAAGTCCACAGCCTCATCCCCTTCCCCATCCTCTGAAACCTGCTTCTTGCAAGTGTCTCAGCATGACTCTGAACAACAGAGCTGCACCCCACTGCAGCATGTTAGAGCAGGAACCTCACCATCTCCCACTGTTTCAGGTACTGCTGGTGCTTTGAGCATCATTTTTATTTCATTCATGTTTTTGGAAAGCAGTTCAAACTTCCATGTGTCATTTTCTGCTGTTCAAGGATACTGTTCCATACTTTCAAGCAACTGTGAAACAGTCTAATTTAGGAGACTCAGTGATAGGAAGAATCAAAACCTTTAACAAACCCACTTAAAAACATCAGAAAGAAAACATTCAGTTAAAAGCTGTTGCTTCAGGTTTTCAGTGCTGATTGCTTAACAGTACTTCTTTTACCATCACAATTACAACCCTCAGCAGGGAAGTCAGAAAATGTCCAAGTCACTTCAGAATAGTACCAAACCACCCACAGAAAGTTCTCCAAGCTAATGCTTCCCTGCTGTTAGCCAGCCACTGCCATTACTTGCTTTTGTGACAGATACAGGACTGCTTCCAGGCATTAAATGCACAGTTCTGGCTCACAATTCTGTATTTCTATCACAGCTATAAGAACTCCCACCTATTTAAGTGGGAGTTCAGAATGCCTAATAAGACCAGCTCTAATGTACTGTTCCATGCTATTTTTAGCTTTAAAGGAAAAGTCTTTCAGGCATAAATTCTGGGCATAAAAGATATGCACAAGTAAAGACACACACATTACATTAAAAAATGTATATAAAAAAACCCAACTTCTACTCTCCTCTTTTGGTAATAAAAATTCAGCTGGGGCTCTATAGCCTGGAGAAGAGGAGACTGAGGGGGGAGCTCAGCAGTGTCTGTCAAGATGTTCAGGGCAGTGTAGGGAGGATGGAGCCAGACTCTGCTCAGTGCCATCCAGTGCCAGGACAAGAGGCAATGGGAGTCAGTTGGAGCACAAGAGGTTGAGGGGAAACACAAGGAAAAACTTGTTCCCAGTGAGGGTGGCAGAGCCTGGCAGGGGCTGCCCAGGGAGGTTGTGGAGTCTCCTGCTCTGGAGACATTCCAGCCCCCCCTGGATCTGTTCCTGGGTGACTTGGTCTAGGTGCCCCTGCTCTGGCAGGGGGGTTGGACTGGATGATCTTCTAGCTCCCTTCCAACCCCTGACACTCTGTGATTCTGTGAAAACTAAAACCAGACAAAAAAGGGAAAGGCACTGGGAAATAATAATGACCTAACAATAAAATTATGAACATAAAGCAAATACTTGTACAAATAATGTCATTAAGGCAGTCTCTCTTGAAAGATTCATTGACACCATCTGCTTCAGAGTGAAGCTGCTCATATTGCCTTGATTTTTTTCTGTGTTACTTTTTTTTCTGTGAGAAGAGCTAATTTCTCCAAGTCCTCCAGCTGCCTAATGATTCTGCCAAAAAAATCACTGTCTTTGCTGGGACAGTGACCCATGAAACAACATGAACGAGTCACTTTCTTGTGATACACAGGCCCAAGCACCTTCACAACCACCTTCTTAGGTTCTAATTCTCAGAGAAGCTGCAGAGAGTGCAGCTGGCTCCCATGCTGAAAGGCTGGGTCCCCAGGAGCCACAGCAAGATTCACAGCAGCTCTAAGGGTGCTGATGGAAGGGCAAATGGAAAGATTTCCTCTCATCCTAGGACCACCATGGAAACTTCATCTCATGATTTGTCATCCAAGATGTAATCTGTCACTGAAAACCACAGAAAGAGCATGTCCATAAAACTGAGCCTGGCAGTGTGACCTTGTGTTGCCATGACTAGAATGCTTCCAGAGGCTTTAAATGAGTAGCATGACTCCAGCCACACTGTACCCCAAATTACTGCTTTCTCTCAAGCCAGAGTATAGCTAAACTTCACATTAGAGGCACTTGGATGTCAACTGAAGAATTAAACTGTTCTATATTAAACAGTCTCATCTTGTCAGTGTGCAAAGTAAATTCTTAGAAACTGATGAGGATTCAGAACCAGGCAAGTTAGAGAAGAGAGAGGAGGAGGCTTGAATTGACATGGCATTTGGTTAATATGCTGAACACTCTCTGAAACTTGAGTGCTATGAATCAGTGCTTCTCATGGCACTGATTACAGTAATTAGCAGCAAGAACAGTAGATCTGTGTGGGAACAGAGGTAAATTTAGGTCTTTAGAATGATGTGTTGAGCAATCAGCAGCAGTCAATAGGCATGCTGGGCACAAGTGCAAGAACACCAGCAAGAATGTATAAATCAGAGCCACAGTTTAGTCACAAGAGGTATCTAGGGCATCATGCCCTAGACTTCCCCACTCTTGACCCTTGCAGCAATCTTTCTAATGTTTAAATAATATGGAAACATACTTCTAATGACTAATGGCACTCATACTTCTAATGGCACTTTAGTCACAGGACAGGCTTTGCCATTATCAGCATACCTGTTAATTTCCAGCACACTGCAGTGTTTATTACTTATCCAGGCCATTAGAAAAGGTATTTACTAGGAATTCAAAATAGACAAAATAAATCTGCATTTCATTTTTCAAAAATTTCTCCCCAGGTTTCTCTTGTCTCCTTAGAATTCAGGACCACAAAACAAAGCATGATCCACAAATATCCACCACAGTCCAGCAGGCAAATCCTGAGCTCTCTTCCAGTGGTGATGACTTTCTCTTGCACACATCTATAATACAAAAACCTGTAATAAAAACCACCCCAGAGCACTGATCTATTAGCAGATAGTAACAACACCTCTCAGTAAGAGCTGTGCCATGAAGCATATCAGAGTTATGCACAGAAAAGCCTGGGATAAGAAGGTGAGTTTGATCAAAGCAACCACAGGAAGAATTAACTCAGAATTACTCTACACCAGGTGCTGCCAGCAGTATTGCCAAAGTGCTATGCTTGCTGACAAAAGCTTCCACCTGCACATTCCATTCTCTTTTCCAGAGGAACTAAACAAAATACTTACCAGCACCACATTTGTACACAGAACATTGTATTAGATATGGAGTAAAAAATACTAACACTGAAGAGGAGACTGTCACCAACATTACCTTTTTGATTTCATCTTCAAATGCTTTCTCCAGATACTTGTATCTCCTGATAAGTTTATTGAAGACCTAGAGATAAACACAGATTAACTTACAAAAATATTAACAACTGCAGCCATTCCTTACAAAAAAAGGCAGAGAAACACAACTGCCAGTAAAAAAATCCATAAGGAGCATCTTTGAATAACCCCTGACAATTTTTTCTTTGTATTATCTCCAAAGCAGGAAAGAAAAAGGGGGAAGCACTGATGGTTTTCCTTTGGGTTTGCTACAGAGTTCTGTGCCCTTCTTCCCTTAACATCCCCTTTCCTGGTTTTCTACTGTTATTCATTAAATTTCTTATGGTCTTGGGTGGGGTGGCTTTCTTTCTTTTTTTTTTTCCTTATTCCCCTTTTTATCCTCCCCTGGGAAAGAGGGGGTTAATTCATGTGGGCTTGCCCTGAGCCTTAAATGCAGACAGGAGTGCATTCAGGTGGATAAAGAGGGAAGAAATTAAATAAACAAGTCACAGGTCTCACTACTGTACAAAGGGCACAAACTGTATGACTCACTGTCACAGGCAAAAAGCTTTATATGGAGAACAAATGACATTATTGTTGGTCTTGGTGGTGGTAGAAATTAAGTTTAGAAGGTTTTGATTTGATTCACTGTTCAGAGAACATAAAATAAATCCAAAAATCCTAAATGGTAGTATTTTGGCTCAGAAGAAGTAAAAATCATTTTGTGGCTATGCTGAGAGGCAGAGAGATACAGAATTCTAATAAAATACAGTGTAAAATAAGGCATAATATGATAATGTAAACTAGCAGCTTGTTCAACTTTCCATACAAGATTCTGTATATTTTTATCAGTCCCTGTAAATGTCATCAGTACACTTAATAAGCAAATAATCTGCAAAAACACCAACATTAGCTTTACAGCTTTTTTTTTATTTTGTGTTTTGGTTTTGGTTGGGTTTTTTTGGTTTGTTGGAGGGTTTTTCTTGAAGACTTTTCACTCTCTGAATTGTTTCCATGACTAAAACTACAAAAAACAGCCACATTACTGGCTCATTTGGGAGTCAGAACTTACCTGGAAAATAGGAAAGCATTAAACACTTTGCCTAACTCCACTTTTTCATAAAATAATAAGAGCTCTGTTTACTATTATTCATGAAAAAAAATGGCAAGGTCTGAAAAAATATACATCTCTTCAGGCATTAACTACAAAATGTTGACTTATTTTGTTGGCTTTTGATTTGAAAGGAAAGTAATTTTAAAAAAAGTGCATAAATTGCTTTGCTTCAAATCCTGAAGCCTTCCTTTCAATTTTCCAACATGCAACTTTTTACTTTAAAGTCAAATCTCTCCTAGGAGGACCAGTGCTACCAATTCTTCTTATCAAACCATCCCAATTTTCACATTTAGGACAGAAACAATGCTCAGCCCACATGCAGCACAAAGTGGTGCCAGGACTGGCAAACTTTGCTGCTGGAGAGCTACTTTTTTTTTCCTTTTTGAGGTGGACAGAGGGGTTCCCTAACTCAGGGGAGCCCGAGGGAGGTAGAAGAGATCTAGAAGGACTTGGCCTCTCTCCTGGGAGAAGGCAGAGGGGGCATTGCTGAGCTAACTGTGGGAGAGTCTGACCCCAGTACCCTTTAAATGAACCATGCACCTTGTCAGCAGCCTGGCACCCTTAACACCTGAGCAGGGAGGGTGGCTTTTATGCTTTCTCTACTGCATCCAGCATCCTGATATCAACCAGCACCCCAATCATAACTGGGTACTTTAAAATATATAAGTAACAATAGGTTTTTGACATATGGAAGTTTCAATGATCCTGCTTTTTTATGCAATCCTACTCGTATCCAGAATTGCATGGTGGCTTTGATCTGTCAATAAAACTGCTACTGTATTTTCCCCTGTAATTATTATCTTCCATTAAGGAGTTACACAACCTTAGCTCCTCTTCAATGATGTGTTATGTTTCACTGCTTTTTTAAATTAATTTCACACAGGCCTATTTATGCAAGCCTGGTTTCTGAAAAAATAATTATATATCACATATAGAGAAGAAATGAAAGCTCTTGGAATATATACCCAATTCCCAACCAGTTATACAACTAAAGGTTGGAGGTGGGAGCTTGATCTTTTTTTGTCATTCATATACTTCATGTGTTTCTAAAAATATGTTCATACATCTCTTTCAGGCTGCATACAGAAAAGGTCAACAAAAATAATAAGGATGGTGTCTAAAAAATACTGAACCAACAGCAGAAGACTGAAGTAACAAAGACAGCTTTCTGTAAAACACTGCCAGCTAGGATCATATTATTTTAGATATACTAATTTCTTACCTAAAATGTATAAGTTAGGGTAGATTACTGGTTAACTGGATTTTTAATTGCCCTTTAAGTAGCCTGCTGCAGCCTAGGCAGTCTGCAGACATGCCACTGTAATCTCTTTTGATTCATAAGGGGAAAACAGTAATCAACCATGCCTTTACTGACTTGAGCATAGTTTCTGATGGCATCATGATCTTCATCTGCAAAAAACACACAGTGGTTGGTCATCTTAGTCTTGTCATTGTCATCTATGCGTGTGCCTCCAGGAGCTAAAAGAAAGAAAAACAGAAAATGTCTTATGGTCATATCACTGAGGCAAGAGGGAGGGCAAGAGCTTGCAGGGTAGAGAGGGGGAACAGAGAGAGACCAAGCTCCACAAGGCTGTGGTGGCACCTGAGAGAAGGGACAGCTGGCCAATATTGCTGCACCTTAGCTCACATCAGCCTCATGGGACTGAGTGGTTCAGTTCACACTAAGGAATCCAGCTGGTTTTGAGAGTACTGAGTGTGATGGGGTAAGTCTGGTTTGGAGCAAAACCTTTGCATATATTTTAAACAGCACAATAATGTAAATATTTTCCAGAGAGAATAGTATTAGCATGCTGTTACTAATCTGAGGACTTTAAGCATCCTTCTAACCCCTGTAATGCTTGCCAGGCCCATCTAAACATTCAGAACATTGCTGCAAAGGGTTTCTCCTGGTTTATTTTTAGAGGTTTATTTTTTCCCCATGTATTTCTACTGGTTTCTTTTTCCTGCATTATCTTAAGCCTTGCAAAAATTTCTTCTTACATACCAAAGAGCAGGAAGCACAAATCAAACAAATGTGACCAGTAAACAGAGCCAACTTATTCAAAATACAGAGGAAGCTGACAGGTGTGTTTTTGCCTAAGCAGGAGTGATACCTGGGGAGAATGCCCCACACCACCCACAAAGCATTCCTCATTACCCTTCACTTCTCCTCTCAGCTACCCTGTGTTGCAACCTCTACAAAGCAAGCTCTGCAACTGCTGAGTTAGACCTTTTTAGGCTAATAAAAGCATCTATGCTCTGCTTCCCCTAGTTTCCTTTGCTTGGACGAAAGAGCAGCATCCCTTTTTGGTGCTGTGCAGAATGCTCACACAAGTCCCTGCACCACACAGCGCTAGGATACAAAATGCAGCGAAGATCTAGGTAAGTGAAGCTGTGAGAGAGTTTATTATTCCCACTTGGTGAAGAACACAGCAGCCAAAGCCAGGCTGAGCAGCCAGAGTGAGTCCCAGGTGTGTCTGCAGGTTACCTAGCATGCTGCCAGCTACCAAGATATCGAAGAGCGTGTCGGCGTAGCGGCGGTAGTCGAGCCGAGAGCCTGTGGCATCCAGAAACTTGGCTATAGCCTCCAGGTCACTGCCAGCTTCATTGAGGCCTTGCACAATCGTATCCCTGAACACTGTGGGTTCAAATTTCTCCTTTTCATCTGGAACAGACATAAAGGAGGAGGAAAAGGAGAAAGAGTCAGGTTTTGAGGTTTCTGTTACAACCCCGCATCAGACCACGACACATAAACAAATTCTTCCCTTGCTGGCCAACACCAAAAATCAGTTTGTTTGGGTTTTATTGCCTCTGGAAATTTTGCTGTATTTACCTCTTCTCCTCATCCCCCTACCACCAAAACACACACAAACATATGGGAATAAATAAATAAAGGTTGCACTAGATGATCTTCTAGGTCCCTTCCAACCCCTGACATTCTGTGAAGGAAAAAGCAACTACTGAAATTGTTTTAAAATTTCACCTTCCTACTTCTAAAATTAAGGGTATTAGCCAGTGTGTGCATCATGATGTGCTGCTAAATCTCATAGCAGAGTAAAGGGAATGTCAGTTATGTGTACACAACTTAACTGTGGGAACACTCCATTTCTCATTTCTTGATATTCTTTAAAGGACTGTGGTCACACATCTAAGATATTTTCAAAAAGACAAATCTTCAGGACAAGATCAAGTTATTAATAAAATATTTTTTACATAAAAATCTAGAACCAGGCAACACAGCTTAACCAACAATTTCTCTTTCATGTTCACAGACATAAGCAGCACTAGGCAGCAGGTTGAAGAAGTTCCTTCCTAAACATGTGCTAATGCTGCCTGAAATATGCCAGCTGCAACTCAGACTTCTAGGGAGAAGAGCTTCTGGACTTCACCTATCCTCTGGCCACAGGTTTCTTTTCCCTGCAACTCAGGGCAGCTTTTTATCCTAGTTATTAACCAGACCTTGGTTTCAGACAGCCTGTCTCTCCCAGTCTCTTTCCTCCTGCCACAATTAGGGCAATTAAACAACTATTTTACATGCAAAGTCTACGTTTATTAGCTTCACTACTCCTAAAATAGAAATATTTCTCTCTCTTCTTGTTCCCCTGCCTGTACCTGAGGTGCACTCCTTCTACCACCTTCTGTGCATCACTGGCACATTCTCCACCTCTGTCCTACCTGCAGGGCATGCCCACAGGGGACAAAGCAGAGGAGGAAAACTGAAGACCTTACCTTTGCTCTGGGGAAAGCCCTGCAGAGAAGCACACTGCTGGAATCCCATCTAAGCTATCAGGTCACTTACCAAATACATTGCAGCTCTCTTCCAACTGTACTGAAACAACTTGAAACAAGCAACAAACCAACCAACCCACAAACAAACAAGCCTTTGACTGAATTTGAGTTCACTTTGAGTGAAGTAAGTACTTCAGAATGTGTACTTGAGGAAGTTTTATTTGTGGACAAGAAACCCAGCTTCACTCATAAGCAAGTATCTGACTATAATGATTGTCTTTTGGGTTACCAAGTAAATACATATTATTTTCAGGTAAAAAGGCCATGCATGTAACTCATTTATCAGTGAGAAGACACAGTTCTGTCTTAAGAGTGAAATGTAAAAAAAAAAAAAATCCTATTTTGCTTTTTCAAATGTATTTTGTCTAAAAATGGATGATGTTCACCTCTGAACTGAAGGGTGGTATGTGCTTGGTATCATGGGTACACAGGGCTCAGTACAAACACAAAACACTGTGATTAACATTTCTTAGCTATTTGCAAGAGATTCTTCTCCTGCCTCAGAAGTCCTCCTCTCATATGGAATACTCTATTATTTTCTTGTCCATCACAGTCTAAAAGTTTACACAGGAAGAGAAGGTGAACTCATTGCATCAAAAATGATGTGTAATTTAATGGAAACATTTTCTTACCAAACTACTGTACTGAGGAGGAATATGCTGATTTAGTCCAGCAGAGTAAGAAGCCATCAGCAAGAAGTGGTCACAGTATGTTGAGCTGTCAAGTACACAGTCACTAAACAAGCCCATTTGCACACACTAGTGACACACACTATCCAATGCAGCAGTGCTATACACAGCTTTTCATTCTCATCATGCTCAGATCCATGTTTCTTTTGCTTCTCAAGAAATCACAAAGTACATTTATACCCCTCTCCTGAAGAATTAATCTTACCTCCTCAACTGTATTTCTGTGGAAGAAAAATGAGATGCCCTGTCTGGCCCTTCTTCTGACTTTATGTTAACATCAAGATGTTAATATTGACTTTTATTAGAGAATTTTCTTTCTGAAAGAAAGTAATAGCATTGTTTGGCTTAGCTTCATTTTATGCTGTCATTTACCTTTTTGCATTAGTCTTTTAGCAGATATTAACTCTGTTTTCTATACCATGGGAACAAACTTTGGTGTTACCTGTCAGCTTACTTGAAACAATGACCAGTGTTTGCTCCTATTAACACTTCAGGAAGTTTTTGGTCCTGTAGGCACTTGTCAACTGCCTGGATTTTCCTGTCTACTGGCATTTTTGCTACTCATATTTCTTCCTCCTCCATTTCAGAACACACAAAGACATCATTTTTGCATGTAAGCAGCAAACAGAACCCACCTATGTGCACTGTGAGTATGAAGCCTGGCCAGATCCAACTCCTCCCAACCCTCACCAACCAACCAGTATTTGACAGGGACAGAGATGATGCTAAGAACTAACCAAACCACCTCCTTTGCTCCAGCTGCTAAAAATAGGACATGGAATTGTGAGATGTCTACTTCCCTCAAAGGTTCTTCACTTTACAACATCATCTTTCTTCCTTCAAAGCTTTATAAAGTTATTTTAATGCCTGCTACTATATATGCTGGAGGCAAGGTTTATACCTTTTGTTATGTCAGCTAAGAGAACTGGAAGGAGTGGGATTTACAAACTCTTCTTTCATAACCCTCTCTCAAAAATATTTAATACACTAACCACATTTTCAAACTTTGAAGGAAAAAAAAAACACCTTTTTTTTTCCTCTCTGAAGCAATTGTTCACATTCAGAGTTTAGTTGCAGCTAGCTGAGCAGCAAGAAAAGGTCATATGGACAATTATTTTTATTAGATGCCTGACTACCATGTCACACCTCACTGCCTCCTCAGATGGGAGCTGCAGAAGGGGAAAAGGAGGATCATAAGGTTCACACTGGTCTACTTCCCAAGCTCATCCAGGTCTCTCTGGATGGTATCCCATCCCTCAGGCATGTCAACTGCACCATACCCAATCCCATATAAGTAATCTCTCAAAGAAAAAACCTTCAAAACAACATCCCTACAATCTTCCAGATCCTCTCCAAAAGTATTTTCCTTATTTTATATATTCATATATAGAATAAGGAAATATATAGTATTTGTATATATATCTATCTTTCT
>VYZU01024857.1:0-34046 GCA_013401355.1 Ceyx cyanopectus | reverse complement strand
ATATTCTATATATTCAAATTAGTTACCTAATGACACTTCCAATCCTTGTAACAGAAATTCAAGAAATAGGCACAGAACTACCAGTAAAATATATTTATAATAATGAATACTTGTATTAAATAGGAGTCAAAACCCAAATCTGTATTATGATACAGTGCAAAACACAGACTGAAAAGAAAGTCTTTGAGAGAGCAATTTGTAAGACAATTTCACCAAATAACATACATACTGTAAATAACTGAGCTAGACTGAGCAATGCATTGATCCAGCAGTATGCATAGCTGGTTGCTTTTACTGCTTGACCTGACAAAGTTATTTATTTTTTAGGGGCTGTTAATTCCACTTCTCCAGCTATGTTTATGCTGCTGCTAGATAATGAAGTGCACAATGTTCTGGACCATGCCAATAGGAAGTGAATCCCACTAGTTACTGGAGCATCATCCATTTAATTAAAAACAAAACAGGTTTCTTCTTTAAATCAGTTATACCTACAGACAGAAAGGACATTTTCCATTTAATAGTGACCTGAACTGAGGATGTGATGTGTAGGGGAGGAAAGGTGAGAGAAACATGCTGCTTTTTAACATGACTGAAAACAAACTATTTTGCAATTTGCATCCAAGCTTTGTGATCATCCTGGAAGACACTCAGATCTTCAGACTCACACTAGAATTTGGATTTTTCTGAGAAAGCTTGCAAACTCTTTTTGTTTCTCTTATCCACACCGAGCAGATGCTCTTATTTACATCCAGACTGAGTGTTAGGTTTGATCATAACAGGAAAATCAAACTGAAAAAGTCTGTTACATGACAGACACCTGTGTGTGCTGTAATAATCTGCTACTGCAACAGCAAAAAACCTAAGCCTTCTTTTCAGAAGACACATCTTTACACTTCTGAAACAAAATACTCATTTATTACATGTATCTTTGCTCTCCACCTCAAACTGTTGGGTATTCATCTCAAGCCATGACAAACCCTGAGTAGAGTATGAGGATGTGTGTCAGGATGTCACTGTCCACAATACCTGGCTGATCAGTATAATTAGCAGCAGTATAATTAGCATCAGTATAATTAGCACTACTTAGCTTTCTTTAAAAATTGATGCACTATAATACAAAAGGAAAGAGTGTTGGTCATGTTTACAGAAAATCAGCATCACAACGAGTAAAATGGGACTTAGACAATGGCAACTGGTTTATTTCAATAATAAAAATAAAGTAACACAGCAGGAAGAAATATTTGTGAGAAAAGGAGCTGTCTGTTGTTTCAGAAAGCAGGGCCAGTGAGGTGATCTGACCATCTCATGAAGGAAAGTGAAAGAATTCCCATTTAGATGTGAAAAGTTCATTCATAGAGATGACATTGATTTGAGTCAAATAAAAAAAAGCCAGATAATTTTCTTCACACCATCTTTAAATCAAAGCTCACATTTTGCTTTCTTAGTTGAAAAGGATTAGTTGAATTCCTCATATATAAATATACAACAAACTCAGAATTTTAAACTAATTTTTAACTGAGATGTCTGCAACATTTAACAGCTAATAAACCCAAACTTTACAGAAAATCCTAAGATATATAGCAAAAATAATAAAATTAATAAGGCTTCAAAATGACACCTGCACTCAACATGGTTGAAGAGAAGGAGAACAACCTTAATTCTACTGAACTTCCAGTTATTCCATCTGCCCTGTTTCTGGTCAGTTGAACAAAGAGGGAAATCAAGTAAAAAATGAACTGTAACCTACCCCTCTTCCTAGTTTTGAACCTCTGGCCTGTTAGCACCGGCTTCTGATTCTTATTCATAAAATTTCTGGAGAAAAAAAAAAAAAGAAAAAAATATTTTTACTATAGCATTTACAGACAACAGTTTAAAGGCAAAAGAAACAATTATTTTAGTAAAATCTTGGTGTGACAGGGAAAGTTCTTGATGTATAGTCAATGAATAATTAACATTATCTTAAAGATGAAGAGCACTTCAATGCAAGAATATCTTTGATGAGATGTGCTCCTCTCAAAATTTGTCTCAGCATCCCCACCAAGAGCCCTGAAGGTTCAAACCTGAGCAGGGAGGTGATGGAGCCTCTGCCCTTCCTGCCACAGCAGGGGCAGAGCAGCTCCTCACAGGGATGCTGGGAGGCACAGGAGTGGGAACCATCCTGCTGGGGCTCAGCACAGCACAGGACCTGCCCTCCAGCACAGGAGACTGCTGTCTAATCATAAAAACAATGTTTTAACCATCAAATCCAACTCCAATGTTTCTTCCAAGCATCATGGCATCTTAATTTTCAGTTCCTAAAAAAGAAGTAGTTGTAAAAATAATAAAAGATAATCAAATCCCTCCCCCCAGCAGCTCTGAATATAAACACGTAAGTTCAATTCATCACTGAGATTCAAAGCTATGGTTTGAACAGAGCATTTTGAAACAGCTGCAACACTAAATAGCCTTCCAGGAAAACAATTTGCCCATCTGAAAAGAGAGTTGAAAGTGTCAAACCATGATGTCACAGGATCTTTTAAAGTGCTGTAGGATCCAAGTCTCAAAAATCTTTTTTCTCCATTTAGCTGCCTGGTGGCAGAGGAACAGGACAAGCTTCAGCAGTTAATTAGACAGCTAATCAAGCAGCCAGCAGGGATAAGCAACAGCCCAGGCTGCAGGCAGTGACTGCCTGGATTTGCCATATTTATCTGCTTTGTCTTGCTGACCTCTAGCTATCTGTGAGACTGATCTGTAACACATAATTGCTTAGGTGGTTTCTTTCCATGCTTGCTCCAATACCCGACTCCTCATTCTGGGTCTAAAAATGTTCATTTCAATAGATTGCAGCAGCAGCCATAAGGTTTGGAAAGAAAAGTGTCAAGCAAAATTATTGTTTTGCCTAGGCAAGCCTTGTTCCTGAAAAAAAGATAATTATATATCACATATAGAGAAGAAATGAAAGCTCTTGGAATATATGCCCCATTCCCAACCAGTTATACAACTAAAGGTTGGAGGTGGGAGCTTGATCTTTTTTTGTCATTCATATACTTCATGTGTTTCTAAAAATATGTTCATACATCTCTTTCAGGCTGCATACAGAAAAGGTCAACAAAAATAATAAGGATGGTGTCTAAAAAAATACTGAACCAACAGCAGAGTGAAGTCACAAAGACAGCTTTCTGTAAAACACTGCCAGCTAGGATCATATTATTTAAAATATACTATTTTCTTACCTAAAATTTATAAGTTAGGGTAGATTACTGGTTAACTGGATTTTTAATTGTCCTTTAAGTAGCCTGCTGCAGCCTAGATAGTAGAAAACCCCTAACATTCTATGATTCTGTGAAAGCCAAAAGCTGAAGTCAAAAGCCAAAAGCAAAATCCCCTTTATTCTTTCCCCAGCCATCTTTTATCTGTTCAGCACAGCAGGCAAAGCCAGTGTGTCATGTTTCCATAGACTACATTTTCCTGTCTCCTTGTTTTTAGTGCACCAGGTATCTAACAACATTAGCAGAGCACCTGCATTCTGTTATTACTTGTTTCTTATCATTATTTTGCTCAGCTTCCCCTTATCTCCCAACCTAAGCACCTGTCTCACAAGCTACTCATGGTCAGTGTTCTCAACCAGCCCCACTCAAACTTCCCACAGAAAACTCAAATTTCATACCCAAATACTTGTTGTTTTGTAATCAGAAGCTTGTAAAGTGAGAATCTGGGCTGGGATGCCTCAGTGGGAGGTGTCAGTGGTACAGGACCAGCACCACACTCCAGAACAGGCTCATTTTCCATGTGAACATCACAGCATCTAAACCTGCTGACAGAGAACTTGCAGCTACAAAGCTAATCAGAAAAGTTAAAAAGTGCATGACCTAAAGCAGTTTCCCAAATTCCATCCTCACTGCTGTTGATAAGCTGCTGTGAAACAGCCTCTTTAAAAATACATAAAAATACAATGTTCAGTTGGCACATTGTCCTGAAACTGCTTGCAGTCTCCAACTTCAATTCTCCTACACCTGCTTCTCACTCACATATTAACCACCCTGAACAGTTAAAATAAGACTGAGGGATATCTAGACATACACAGTGTAACAGCACTTTCTAAAATAAAACAATCTTTCTCACACAATTAATAATATTTGTAACTGATTTAATTAATAAACACATTAATAAAATTTATTTACAAAACCAGCAACAGCTGAAGTCAAAGTTACTTCAGAGCTTCAGCATGTTTGAATGCTTAACAAGCCAGAAAAAATGCAGTCTTTTATTCATACAAAAGTGAGATTCTTATTACTATTAACTCCTAAATTATTTAAAGCCTTGGTAAGGCTGAAGTTTCTGCAAAGAGATAATAGTGGAAAGAGTTGTTCTTGGAAACATAACTGATCAAATTGAAAAAATAACAACAAAACCAACCCAAAACCTGAAAACCTTTACCTGAGTCTGAATGACTCAGAAAGATGTAAACCCAGATAAAAATCATAGAATCATAGATATTAGGGGTTGGAAGGGACCTAGAAGATCATCTAGTCCAACCCCCCTGCCTGAGCAGAAAAGCTCACTGATATTTGTACAATCAATCTTATCACCTAACTGCTAAAATGGGATGCAGAGGGAGATGTTTCTTGAAAAACAGTCCAAAAATCCATCAATTAATGGATTTATTTTTTTTTTACACACTGCATCAGAGATCCAGCTAACTGCAGGTGTTTCAGGAGAGTGGGGACTTCTTGGGTCACTATCTAAGAATTTATACAGAGGCAGTTAGGTGAATAACAAGGTAAAAACAAGGCAGAAACCTCTCAAGTCCAAAGCACTGCAGGTGCACTTCAAGGTCAACTGAAGCCCTGAGACTGGACTTCTCTGCCTCAAAACCAGCAGCCATATGACAAATCCATGAGTCAGGGTATAGCCACTGGGGAAAAAAAACACCACCAACAAAAAAACCAAAGAGAATAAAATTCTTAATCGTTGACAGCTGAAAACATGAGTAAAGAAAATTAAATCACACTTGGGAAACCACAAAAAGTTCTCTTTTGGTAACAAGGGTTCTGTCAGCAACTAATAGGAGGAATTAGATATAATTCTTCCAAGACAAGGCAGCTTTCTGCAGGCTGTGGAGCTCTTAGGCTGCTGTGCTCCTAACTGGAGCACCTGAGATGATGGAGATGGTGCACTGCTACACCAGGTCATACCCAACTGACCCTCAAGTGAAGGTGATGGCTTAGTCAGGAACCTCCAAGCTTGCATGCCTTGCCAGAATGAAAACCTCTTAGAAAAAGAAAGGGATAAAGAGGATCAGGTGAACTTAGAAAACAAGCAGAAGACTCTATTTTCCCAAAGCTAGAAAGGTTTTTTACTTATAGACACCACTTTCAAAAGTCTGTGTGGATGTTAGGAATCTTGAATTAGGAGGGACACTGGATGTGGTGCTTATCCTGAAGAACAGAACTATGTCAGCATTAAGAGATGATGCTGCTAAAGGAAAAATTTCCCTCCATCCTGTGTTACTATTTGGCAGAGAGTTGTGCTGGTCTCTGGCCACAGCACACCTGGAACAACTCACTAGTGGAATTCTTTTATAGGGTGTCCCTGAAACAGACCTCTAGCAAACCACTGCAAGTATCTGAAAGAAAATGTGTTAAAAACTGACCAGAGTGGTTCCATTCCTGGCAGTGATGTCCCTCAGACAGAAGGCAATGTAAGAACAGCTGCTGTTCCAGGGCACCAAGAGCAGCTTCCTCAGAGAGTAGCTTCTCTTTTCCTAATGCAATCAGTTCAAATATCCCAATCAAATCCAAACCTGTGCCATTTCCATTTTTCTTGAGCCACCTCACAGCTCTGAGCAGCAGCACAGAACCCCAGTGTCTTGAGGATACAGCACTGCAGCTCTTGGAAACCCATACATTGGCTTCCAAATTACAAGGGCTGAGCTTAAAAAACTTTAAAACCAATAAATAAATACAAAGCATGCATTCTGCAATGCCTCCCAGTTGCTAACAGCTTATTATTTCATGAACTAAACACAGTAATTGGAGGAGGAATGTGTTCATAGCCAGAACCACCCACACAGTTGCAAGTGGTGAAGCCTTGGCTTGAGTGTGTCAAGTGCTGGAAGCAGCAGTGCAAGTTCTAACTCACAACTTACTAATTATTGCTTCAAAGCACATGCCACAGAAAGGAGTTCACACAAGTTTTTACCTTCAGGACAGTAAATCTTCTTCCCAATACTTGAATTTTGGTCTCTCTGGCTAAAAAGAGATGCACAAGAGGCAGCAGTGGAAAGGCACAACACCCTGCAGCACCTCAGCTCTTCCAGACACACCAGCTAACACTCATTATGCATTTACTGTGATTAAAGCCAAACCAGATCAAGCTGGGCACACACCAGATTCCAACCAAACTCCCATCAGCACTGGGGCATACAGAGAATACACCAAATAAATTTTCTCTCTTAAAAAAAAAAACATTTCTAGAGAAGTAGAGGATTTCATTTTGGGAAAACAAAACCTAAAAATGAAAGAAAGGATGATGTGCAAACTCCTAGACTGCTTAGACTTCTTTTCTGCATGAACATATATAAAAACACACAAACAAGAGGCTGGTGCAATGAATTATAGCTCCAGAGCCTTAATTGTTCTGCCTGCAGTAGTTGAAGGAGTTGTAGGAGATTCAAGACATCCCAAGTGATGCTCCTTGTGTCCCTGAGCAACCCCTCTGACCCAGACTCTGTCTGGCATTCCCTTGCTTGACCTGTCTGTCCTTGATTCTAATTCTTGCCAGAGTTAATCCATCCTTCTGACAGGCTGCCTACAACCAGTAATCTTTGTCCACTACTATGAGTCTGCAGTAATTGTAGGCAATCTCTATACAAAACTTCATAGAAATAACAGATTTTCCAGATCAAATCCTGATGCAGGACACCAAAACATGCCCGTGGATGAGGTACTCAATGAATTATAGAATTCCTGCAGAGAGCTTTATGCACCTGCACTAGGAAAAAACACATTTCAAGAGCTCTTAGACACACTGCAGCTAACAGCTCTTACCAGACAAAGTCCCTGCTTTGGTATGAATTGCTCCTGATTTACTTCTTGGAAATGTTTTGACTTCTTGGAATTTAAAATCCGAAATACATAACTGGACAAAAGATTGTTTTCTATGGCACACAAGGAAGTTTATTCACTATAACACACTTGCTGATAAAAGCATATTTAAAGGAAGGGGAACAAGACATCAGGAGAAAAAAAGCTCTTACCATCAACCATTGCTCAGGTTTCAGCTTCTGAACTGACTCATCACCAACTTATCCCCCTTTAGCTACTCATTTTGCCTAGAATGTGCATACTTTTCTACACTGAACGCCTGATGGAGTGGGGTTTTGGTTTTTTTTAATATGAAAGAAAGCTTGTAGGCTCCTCTTTTTTAATAGTGCCACAGAGATTATCAGCACACTGTAACATCACTACATTTGTTTGCAGCGGGTAAAAAAAAAAAAAAAAAAAAAACCACTTTAAACACTAATTTCAGCCTTCATGGCTAAGCCAGTGACAGACTTCTGTTAGCACTACACTGGGATATCTTTCTGAACCAGAATATAAAAGTGCTTTTGTCTTGAGGGCATAGAATCAGAGAATGTTTGGGGCTGGAAGGGACCTCCAAAGGGCATCTAGTGCAGCCCCCTGCAGGGAGCAGGGACACCCTCAACTAGCCCAGGCTGCTCAGAGCCTTGGCCAACCTCCCCTGCAATAGCTCCAGGGATGGGGCATCAACCACCTCCCTGGGGAGCCTGTGCCACTGAGCCACCACCCTCAAGGGAAACAACTTCTTCCTGAGATCCAGTCTCAATCTCCTCTGCTCTCATTTCAACCCATTACCCCTCATCCTTTCACTGCAGGCCCTTGGAAACAGCCCCTCTGCAGCCTTCCTGGAGCCCCTGCAGGCACTGGCAGGTGCTCTAAGGTCTCCCCAGAGCCTTCTCTTCTCCAGGCTGAACAGCCCCAGCTCCTTCAGCCTGTCCCCACAGCAGAGCTGTTCCAGCCTCTGAGCATCTCCGTGGCCTCCTGTGGCCCTGCTCCATCAGCTCCATGTCTCTCCTGTGCTGAGGGCTCCAGAACTGGATGCAATACTCCAGGGGAGGTCTGAGCAGAGCAGAGTAATTTCCTTCAAGGCTTTTTTAGTTTCCCCCCCAAAAAATCAAGGGAACCTGTTATCATCTGAAGTCCAAAGCAATCTCTCCTGTTTGCATTTGTAGATTCAAGTGAAACTAGATGGTGCCATATCCTTGTATTTCCATTATGGTTTTAAATCAGGGAAAGATAAAGAATTTGGCTCTGTTAAAATACAAGCATATCACATGCCAGCTTTGTACCCTAATAGTTATGAAGATACACTAGCTTCAGAGACAGTTCTCTTCCATGAACCAACCAACAGGACTTCTCCATTCCTGATGTCAGTCAAGCAATTAAATCTGAAAATAGAGAACAGGGCTGGTATTTGAGAGAGATTCCAATACATAAGTAGCCAGGAGATGACCTGCAACTACTAAGAGAAATAAATAAATAAGCAAGCTTGCTGATAGATATGCCTTCAAAAAATATTTATAGGGAAAAAAAGCCAGGTTCACTAGAAGAAAGGACACACAAATAACGCATCATGGAGTAGGGCAAAGAAGGGTAAAAAGCCAGCAGCAAGTCCTAGGGTTCTGCTTGTCTCCCTCGGCCAAACACACAGAGAAAGCAGGGATGTTAAACCTCAGTCTGTCCCTCGCCGGAGATCTGCAGATCACCCTTGTGCCTACTTCAGCCGGAGGAGTGGAAAGTTGGATCCCTAACCAAGATCATTTTTCCACCGACGGTTTAATTTTAGAAAGGCGCTAACAAAAGGCACCGCTCCCCATCTGCCGCACGCCTTATTTCCCTTCCCCGCTCCGCTCCCCTTGGCACCGCGACGCCGCCGCACAAGCGAACCCGCAGCTTTTCCCCGCCGACAGCGGGCACCCCGCACCGCTGCCATGAAAAGGCAGGGCGGCAGCTCCGGCGGAACGAAGGGCTCAGCCCGTGGCGGGGTCCTGGCCGCTCCCTGCGCGTCTCCCCGAGCCCGCCCAAGCCGAGGGCCGAAGCCTCTCCCCGGCCAGAGCCCGAAGCGCGGAAAGCGGCGCTTCCTCCGCGGGCACCCCGCGCCCACAGCCGCCCGGCGCAGGCCCCGCAGCAGCCCGCGGACCCCGCCCGCCCCACCGCAGCCTCCCCGGGGCTGAGGCTCCGCTGCCGCCCGCCGCACCTGTCGGGTGGTTGCGCGGTCCGGGGCGGGGAGCGGAGAGCAGGCGCGGCGGCGGCAGACAATGGAGGACTGAAGGACAGACACATTGACACACGGCCGCTTCTGCCGCCCGCCCTCCTCCCGGCCGCGCCGCTTCTGGCACCGCCCGGGGGGGGGGGCGCGGAGAAAGAGCAGGGGGGAAGCCAGAAATGGGAGGTAAAAGGCGAGCAAAACCTGTGTCTCCGTTTCAAGACGAAAAACGGCAGAGGAAGGATTTCCTTCTCTGCGGCAGCGCCGAGCAGGACAGGCGGCGAAGGGCAGCAGGCAGCCCAGCTCTCCCCCCGGCCCTCGGCGGGAATGGTTCACCCCGCGGCCGGCCCCCGGCGGGGCGGGGCAGGCGCTGAGGGGAGCGGGGCGGGCGGAGGAAGGCAGCCGCTGTGGGGAGAGGGGCGGACACCGCCGGTCCCGCCGCGGGGAGGGGGTGTTCAGGGGCGCTGCTAGGCCCGGGCTGCCAGTCTGAGCTTGTCTCGCTGGCTGACTTCGTCCCGACTCCGCGCTACTGCCTGCGAGAGGCAGGGGGAGCGCGATGGCTCCCTCCAGAAGAGGTGACCTAAGCCCGGAGGAGAAGGACTTGCTGGGAGTCATCGCCACAGGTGAGCGCGGCCCGAACCCCGCCTCTCCGCGGGGTGGCCGGTGGTGCTGGCTCGCTGGACCTAGCTTCGCTTCCTCATCGCGGGCCCGGGTGCGGGGGCCGTGCGGTTCTGTGCCCGCCATGCGGTTCTGTGCCCTCCCTGCCGGGCCGGGCCTCTGCGGGCCGGGTCGCGTCTGAGCTCCGGCGGATCTCCTGGGTCCCCGGCGGCCCTGTCGCCGGCCCGGGGTGCTGCCGTGTGCGGGAGGATTCGCTCTCACGCCCGCGGCTCCGCGGCCTTAAGTAACGGCTGGTGAAGGGCGGGCCCCGTTCCCGGCCGCGGCAGCGCTCCTCGGGTCGCCGCTGTCGGGAGCCCGTGGTGCGGCCCGGCCTGGCTTCCAACCCTCGCCTCTAGGCCCCTTCTCCCGACCGGGGACAGCGACTGTTCACCCGGGCATGGGAACGCGCGGCTCCCGCGTTGGCCGTGGGTGGGGCGGGCCCTTGGCACCGGGAGAGAAGGGGCTGCTTGCCAGGCACAGGGCGGGCTGGGGAATCCCCGCTGTGAGGGTCTGACTGCCAAAGAACCTTTACTTCTCTGTTACTTGTGTTCCTTTACCATGGCTTTTATCTAATAACTTGTATTAATGTGCTCTACAAATAACATTTTCTTGGAGGTAATCCAGGGCCTTAGCCTGTTACAGGTTTCCCTGCGTGCTGTTGCCAGACCAGGGCATCCTTGCAGACAGGTTGTACTCAAATGAATAGAACTGGAGCTTGTCTAGGGTATCGTGCACCTCTTACCCTGTTTTAGTTTGCATTTCATTTCAGCTTGACAGTTCCAACACGTGTGTGCATGTGCTTACTGCTTTCTGCCATGCTTGCTGCAGCAGTTGTGTTCCAGGTCCAGCAAGCTGAATTTCACACATCACTGCTGAAACAGCTTTGCTTATGATTCAATCAGTGATCAGAAGTTTAACTTGCAATAAATAATTCCCCAAACGTAAACTTTTTGAAGGCTTTTTCTATTTCTTTTTGTTTGAGTGTTTGCTGAAGCTTCATTGAGATTATTGAGTAATAATAGCCCTTCAGTGGGCTTTAAATCAGGTTCTTAGATCTGTGGTTTAACTGAAAGGATTCTTGTAGCAAACTGAAAAATACAAAGGTATGGCCTATTTTTCCTTGCACAATTTTTTTTCAGGCTTCAGTCTACTTACAGCATTTGGCAGTTTTTAATGTCAGTGATGGGGTTACCTCAGTCCTTGTGCATTTTATTTTACCTCCATTCTCTGTGACCAAAATCATGGGATGGCAGGGGCTGGAAGAGAGCTCTAGAGATCAGAGTCCAGCCCCCTGGTTTGCAAAGTTGCAAGCTTAAGATGTGAATGGTAAAGGAGATGTTCATAAATTATCAAGCATGCTGCATTCAGAGCAGAAAGGGCTTTGAAATGGGATTATTTCAGTCACTTCACAAAAAAAAAGGATGCTCTCGGGCTGCTCCTTCATGTGTCTTCTTGACTTTTAGCTTCTAGAACAGAACACTATTTATTCCACAGCCTTTCCACTAAGGACAGTTGATATATTGGTTGTTACATCCCAAGTGGTTAATCCACTAAGGTTTTGATTCTAATCAGGAACGTAACTGATCTTTTTTCCTCTTGGTTTTCAGTTTGGTCCCTTTCTCACTCCTTTCTCTCTCTCTCTCTGTGTCTTTTGTTTTGTTTTAATTAAAGGGAACACGGAGGAGGCTGGAAGGCTACTGGGCAGCAAGAACATCCGTGTCAATTGCTTGGATGAGGTACAGTGAAACTGTACAAGTGGTATGCTGGCTTTAGCAGGGAAATACTAGGTCTGAAGGCCTGCCTTCTTGGTAACATTGCTAGAAAGACTCTGGGAAATAGAGTTATTCTGAAGAAACTTCCAGCCTGCAGTGGGATAATGAACCTTTGAAGACCTCTTACTTTAATACTTTAAATTTTTTAAAAAAAAGTTTATATTTTCTCTCAAATTCCAGGATGGACTTTGGTGAACTGTGAACTCATTTTCTTCCTTGAAGTCTTTTTTACATGTACACAGAAGGAGCACAGGTTTGATGTACTGCTCTCCTCTGTGGTACAGCAAACATGCAGCACAATTTCACTATTGCCAGAAGCAGTCTGCTCCATACTGCACTTCCCTATTTTCCAAATAAGATGTCCCTTTGATTTTTGGTTTCACCATATATTCTAACTTCTTAGCCCTGAGTTATAATCACATCTCTTCTGAATCCTTTCCTGTTGTTTCAGCTTCTTCCTTCAAAAACGTAGGCATGAACTAGACACACAGATAGAATCCTGTTTTTTCCCAGCATCCTTTCAGAATAAATTTGTTTGATTCTTGTTCCTTTGGATTTAGGTGGTGGAAGAAAAGAAAGTTGTTTAACCTTGACCACTGTCTTCATGAAAACAGTGTAGTACAGTTCTTCCACAAAACTGCTTTTACAGTTTGACTCTGGCAGCTTTCAAACTTCAGAGGCATTTAAGCTCAGGTGTCCCAAAATATTAAGACAAAATGATGGGCAATGGAAATGGGTACAGAATAAGCAAAAATAGATTTAAATATTTAAATATACTCTGCTTAGTTGCTTCTTGTCCTATTTTAGGCAGAGCTGTTGCTAATTTGGCAGCGTAGTAGGGAAAAAAGTTCAGGAATTGTCTTTTCCCAGGGAGTACAGAGCTCTGAAATAGTCTTGTGATTTCATGCTGGCAGCTTTAGCTGCAGCTGTCTGCAAGATGTGGCTGGTATCTTTCAGCTGCTCACAGAAGGGCAGTCCAGGGGAAGCAGACAGGTTTGCCAGCTGTGGAACTTTCAGCCAGTTGTTGTAGTTAAGGTTGCAGTAGAGCACTGCAGTATTCCAATCCTATGTTGCCTGCAGATAGGCAGAGGGGTGGCCTGAAAAAGCTTCACAGTTCTCCTGTATTCAGAATAACTCAGCTTATTCATAGTCTTCTATAAAGAACTATCATTTGGTATTAGTAGCATTACTTTTTTTCCTCTCATTTGGTAATTCAGCTGCTCATATGTACTCATACTGATTATAATCAGTGGAGGGTTCTTCATTTATCTTGCTATTCCAGTTTGGCTTTTATTGAGGAGAAAGAGTTCTGTCTTTTGGTATTTTTTACATTGTATATCAAAATACACAAAGAAAATTCCACCTATTAAGAATGATCTGATTTCTACTCAAGTGACTGATGTAGAAGGTTACTTTTCCAGTTTATTATAAATGTGTTTTTATTCATCCTGTGGAAGCAGATGTCTCCCAGCTGTTGCAGAGAGACTGATGACCTGCTTTCCTCTTCTGTGTTTTGTGGTGGTTCCTCTGCCCCTCCTGCTTCATCATGTGTCATTTTCTTCCCCTGGCAGATGATTCAGCACACTGACCCTGCAGTGTTTTAATTTTTTCTTCAATTGGCTCCCCCACCATGGCTGCATTAGGTCAAAAACAGAAGGTACCAAACAGAATCACAGAGTGTCAGGAATTGGAAGGGAGCTAGAAGATCATCTAGTCCAACCCCCCTGCCAGAGCAGGGGCACCTAGACCAAGTCACCCAGGAACAGATCCAGGGGGGGCTGGAATGTCTCCAGAGCAGGAGACTCCAAATAATTTTGATTGCTAAAATATAAGTCATCAGATAGTATTTTTTTATAGTTTTCAGTTAGTATGGGGATTAAAAAAATACAATATTAATGTCCCAATTTCCCTCACCTTTAGGATTATGTTTACATGGTAAATTTGCAGGTGATCAAAAGGGAAGGTTTGAGGATGTGTTTGCTAAAGCCTAGCTAGGGCTGTGGATCCTTACAAGGACTTTCAGAACTCTGAGATGACAGACATGGAAAGGGTGGGTAAATGGGGGAGAGGAGGACAGCACAATTCCCACTAATCATGACTAAAAATGAGCAAGATGAGTTTCAGAAGCTGCAAGTCTTTGTAATGAAGATTTGGTGAGATTTGGTGTTGTTGCTGACTTCAATATTCCATGAGGCTTTAGTTGTCACACTGAGCATATGCATGTGCAAGTAAAAATGAGTTTAACTGTTTTTTTATGACTTTTTTGTTTGTCACTAGCATGGCATGACCCCTCTGATGCATGCAGCATACAAGGGGAAGGTGGACATGTGCAGGCTGCTCCTACGACACGGAGCTGATGTCAACTGCAATGAACATGAGCATGGATATACTGCCTTGATGTTTGCTGGCCTGTCAGGTAACTTCCTAAACCTGCACCACACCTTTATGACATTGATGTGCACCATTTGCCATAAAGCAATCAGCTAAAGGAAAACGTTGGTGTCTTTTCATTATTTGGGTTTACTGCATTAATTTTACTATTCAGGTTTTAATGTTGTCATGTGAACTGTGCTAATAGGTCAAGAGCATCAGGATTTCTAAGAAGATGGAGTTTAAACTCTGCCTTCTTTCAACATTAGCATAAGAAAAGAAAGTCCTAAGTGTGTATATCAACCTTAACTTGATCATCAGATTTTTTTTCAGCTAAACCTTTGCTAAAAAGATGTGGGAGATGTTGGTATCCTGTGGGACTGAGTGGTATCAGAGCTGCAGCAGATAGATGGGAACAAACTCAACAACAAAGTTGTTAAATGACTGCAATTTGATCAAAAATGCTGCATTTCTACCATTTCCTCACAGCTGAGATTTTAACCTGTCATCCTGAGGTTTAATGCTTCTAAATGTTGACTTTAAGGTCTGTTATCTGTGAGTACAAGAGGTACCTGAGCACTACCAAAGCAATGCCTTTGTTTTGAAATCAGAAGCATTCATGTCCATCCACCACCACCTTTTTTTCTACTCATTTTCTGTACTTAGCATTGGCACAGACCCAGATAAAATAAGAATACCTTTGAAAGCACAACTAGCACAGGTGGTGACAAGTGTCCTTATTACTCTCTGAAGGGCACCAATTAAGTCATCTAATCTTCCCATCAAATTTCAGCTTCGTTTTACTTGGTATTTAGCCCAGTCTGAACACCCAGTTCCCACTGTGAAGACAGGAACAATCTGTTCTCTGTGCTCCTGGTACATAATAGTACTGCATTTGTTGCTCTTAAAATAGCAGGTGTTGTAGTTGAGCAGTCAAACTATCTCACCAGAGTTGCTCCTGTGGCTCTATCCAGAGGGACCAAGCTGTGGTGTGGCTACCTGGATGTCACTGCCCTAAGCTCCATGGGGAGCTGGATGTGCATTGCAGAGAGCAGGCTCCTACCATGCTATATTTATTATTTATTTTAGAACCTGCTGTACTGATTATGTATTTTATGCTGTTAAGTTTAGGTTTTACTTTGACCCTCTGGAACCGTAAATAAGGAGGCAGCCTTTCTTATACCCCATTCATAAAATTAAGAACATTCATTTCCCTCAGTGTTGTTCCTGGGTTTTAAGAAATTCACTTGTTTTTCTGCAGGAGAAAGAATTACAGATGCTGTTGGTTCTGACTTTTTCTCTCTCTCATTCCCCCTATGTCCCCCCCAAATTCAGGAAACAAAGAGATCACGTGGATGATGTTAGAGGCTGGAGCAGAGACTGATGTTGTCAACTCAGTGGGAAGGACAGCAGCTCAGATGGCTGCCTTTGTGGGTAAGGTGAAAGTCTAATTTCCTGAATTCCTCAAGAAGTAAAATGTTAGATTCTGATTATTTTTACTGGGAAAATATTTAATGACCTGAACTGATGCAGCTGTTCTGCTTTTGTTACACATCAGGACCTGTCCTTTCACTTCAACACAACCTTCTCATATCATTTAAAAGTCTAAGAACTCCCTTGTAAGACTGTTAGGTGTTCTGGATTCAAGAACCTACCTTGCTATTTAGATTTACTTGCTTTAACACTAGGTTAGTGCAGTTTCAATTTCCATCTTGTCTTATTCTGGTCTCTTCAAGACAAAAAGATTAGCATTGCTCACTTGAGGTTCAAGCAGCAAAACCTTAAGTATTTACTTAATGTATCAGAGAAGTCCACTCCTATTAACAATACTATATCTGGAGAGGCTTTTCCAGTGTGATGCTGAATTATTAGTGAATGGGAAGTGGTATTTCCAGCGTAGTTGTGCAGAACTCTTGTTGAAAATCTCATCATGTCACCATGATAGTGTTTTCAGTATATTTCTGCTACCCTGTGAAAATCTGAACACTGAGATCTATTCCTGTTCTTTTTTATTCTCATTAATTCATCTGTCTGGGTGTGGGAAGTGAGGATGTTTTTTTTCCCCTGTCATTTGTCTTACACTGTGCTCTGTGAGCACAGAACAGGCTCTTCTGAGGCAGCAGAGGGTTTGAACTGCTGGAATTGAGTTGGCTGTGTCATCTTCTATGGATTAATGGGATTAGTACCAAGATAAATCAATCAGTTTAAAGAATAGGGTCCTGAACTAGAGAAATTAAATTTTACTTTTCATTTAGTTAAGTAATCCATCATATTGTCAGATGTAGCAAACAAGGAGGGGGGGTAACTTCTCTCATCCTGTTACTTTCACTGCAGTCTTTTTTTTTTCTTTTCTTTCTTTTTTTGGTAAATTTTAAGTATGTTCTGTTCTTACACTTCCTTTCACTTGAGGTTAATACACTACTATGTGTTTCAGGTCTGACAACTTCAAAGTCTCTGTGCAAAAGTCATTAATTTTTCAAAGTAAAAAGTGGAGAGAACTTACCTTTAAAACATGTAATGCCAGTAGGAGACTCCTAGTACTCCTAGTGTAGTGTAGCTTTGGAGAGAAGCTCCCAGTCTCTTAGTTTTAGCTTCCTGCAGGGCAAGAGGAGGCAGGAAGGGGATACAGTTCTCACAAGGGAAATTTCCTGTAGTGGTTCCCTGCTGGGGAATTATCAGTTACACCTGCTGAGCATAAAAGTAACACACAAAAGAATGTGACAAGTTGCCTGTCAGCAGTGCAAGGCAGATCCTGCTAAGCTTCTTGGTGGGTAATTCTCACCTGTACTGCTTATATTAGATTTGGGGTTAGGTTGGGTGTTTGGGTATTTCATTTCATTGGTAATTTTCCTCTTTTTTTTTCTGGTGTGCCTTTAGGTCAACATGACTGTGTGACTGTGATCAACAACTTCTTTCCCCGTGAAAGGCTGGACTACTACACTAAACCACAAGGCTTAGATAAAGAACCAAAGCTCCCAGTAAAATTAGCTGGGCCTCTACATAAGATTATTACTACTACCAACATGCATCCTGTAAAGGTGGAGTAGTATGTCAGTTGTATGTGTTTGTTGGCATGGGAACTGTTTCCTTGTGTTGGAAAGCATTCAGCTCTTCTGAGAGCCCAGCTGAGATCCAAAGCATTATCCACTCATTCAGATGCTTGAAAATGAAAAAGAATTGGGCTCCACATTTAGACATGATTAAAAAATGAAGCTATTTCAGTGTTTGTGTAAACCAGTGGCAGCTGATTCAGTGAGTTGAGTACAAAGTGTCCTCTTCAGATGGCTAGTTCAGTGCTTTACCAGGCTGCCCAGAGTGCTCCAAGGTTAGATGAGGTTGATGTGTTCTGTGGAACTGCTCAAATCATACAAGTCCAGTTTTACATCTTCAGAAGGAAAGATATTTTAGGACAGTGTATTGTAGTTTCTCACTGTTTCTTTTGAAAGGGTTTTGATTCTTCAGGTTCTTATTCTGGAAAAGCCTTGTTTTTAATAGCAGGCTTAATCCTGTATGTTTCTTGTATGGGAACTGTGAATTACAGTCTAGTAAATAATAATGCTAAATAATGACAAAAAAAGAAGGGGAAGACTGCATAAGACAGAAGCAGTTTAGAAGCTCTTCTGAAATTTAGCTACAATGAGCTCTACAACCTTTCATGCTAATACACAAGTTTATTAGCTCCTAATTGGATTGCATTTTCATCATAGATTGTGTTGCTGGTAAAAGAGAACCCTCTGCTGGCAGATGTAGAAGCACTGCAGAAATGCTACAGGGTTCTGGATCTCATTTGTGAGAAATGCATGAAGCAGAAGGATATGAATGAAGTCCTTGCCATGAAAATGCACTACATCAGCTGCCTCTTCCAGAAATGCATCACGTTTCTCAAAGAGAGAGAGGATAAACTGGATGGATTTATCAAAAGGTATGTGTTCCTACTCAGCTCTGCAGGCTTCTCTATGAACTCAGTGNCACTCCTATTAACAATACTATATCTGGAGAGGCTTTTCCAGTGTGATGCTGAATTATTAGTGAATGGGAAGTGGTATTTCCAGCATAGTTGTGCAGAACTCTTGTTGAAAATCTCATCATGTCACCATGATAGTGTTTTCAGTATATTTCTGCTACCCTGTGAAAATCTGAACACTGAGATCTATTCCTGTTCTTTTTTATTCTCATTAATTCATCTGTCTGGGTGTGGGAAGTGAGGATGTTTTTTTTCCCCTGTCATTTGTCTTACACTGTGCTCTGTGAGCACAGAACAGGCTCTTCTGAGGCAGCAGAGGGTTTGAACTGCTGGAATTGAGTTGGCTGTGTCATCTTCTATGGATTAATGGGATTAGTACCAAGATAAATCAATCAGTTTAAAGAATAGGGTCCTGAACTAGAGAAATTAAATTTTACTTTTCATTTAGTTAAGTAATCCATCATATTGTCAGATGTAGCAAACAAGGAGGGGGGGTAACTTCTCTCATCCTGTTACTTTCACTGCAGTCTTTTTTTTTTCTTTTCTTTCTTTTTTTGGTAAATTTTAAGTATGTTCTGTTCTTACACTTCCTTTCACTTGAGGTTAATACACTACTATGTGTTTCAGGTCTGACAACTTCAAAGTCTCTGTGCAAAAGTCATTAATTTTTCAAAGTAAAAAGTGGAGAGAACTTACCTTTAAAACATGTAATGCCAGTAGGAGACTCCTAGTACTCCTAGTGTAGTGTAGCTTTGGAGAGAAGCTCCCAGTCTCTTAGTTTTAGCTTCCTGCAGGGCAAGAGGAGGCAGGAAGGGGATACAGTTCTCACAAGGGAAATTTCCTGTAGTGGTTCCCTGCTGGGGAATTATCAGTTACACCTGCTGAGCATAAAAGTAACACACAAAAGAATGTGACAAGTTGCCTGTCAGCAGTGCAAGGCAGATCCTGCTAAGCTTCTTGGTGGGTAATTCTCACCTGTACTGCTTATATTAGATTTGGGGTTAGGTTGGGTGTTTGGGTATTTCATTTCATTGGTAATTTTCCTCTTTTTTTTTCTGGTGTGCCTTTAGGTCAACATGACTGTGTGACTGTGATCAACAACTTCTTTCCCCGTGAAAGGCTGGACTACTACACTAAACCACAAGGCTTAGATAAAGAACCAAAGCTCCCAGTAAAATTAGCTGGGCCTCTACATAAGATTATTACTACTACCAACATGCATCCTGTAAAGGTGGAGTAGTATGTCAGTTGTATGTGTTTGTTGGCATGGGAACTGTTTCCTTGTGTTGGAAAGCATTCAGCTCTTCTGAGAGCCCAGCTGAGATCCAAAGCATTATCCACTCATTCAGATGCTTGAAAATGAAAAAGAATTGGGCTCCACATTTAGACATGATTAAAAAATGAAGCTATTTCAGTGTTTGTGTAAACCAGTGGCAGCTGATTCAGTGAGTTGAGTACAAAGTGTCCTCTTCAGATGGCTAGTTCAGTGCTTTACCAGGCTGCCCAGAGTGCTCCAAGGTTAGATGAGGTTGATGTGTTCTGTGGAACTGCTCAAATCATACAAGTCCAGTTTTACATCTTCAGAAGGAAAGATATTTTAGGACAGTGTATTGTAGTTTCTCACTGTTTCTTTTGAAAGGGTTTTGATTCTTCAGGTTCTTATTCTGGAAAAGCCTTGTTTTTAATAGCAGGCTTAATCCTGTATGTTTCTTGTATGGGAACTGTGAATTACAGTCTAGTAAATAATAATGCTAAATAATGACAAAAAAAGAAGGGGAAGACTGCATAAGACAGAAGCAGTTTAGAAGCTCTTCTGAAATTTAGCTACAATGAGCTCTACAACCTTTCATGCTAATACACAAGTTTATTAGCTCCTAATTGGATTGCATTTTCATCATAGATTGTGTTGCTGGTAAAAGAGAACCCTCTGCTGGCAGATGTAGAAGCACTGCAGAAATGCTACAGGGTTCTGGATCTCATTTGTGAGAAATGCATGAAGCAGAAGGATATGAATGAAGTCCTTGCCATGAAAATGCACTACATCAGCTGCCTCTTCCAGAAATGCATCACGTTTCTCAAAGAGAGAGAGGATAAACTGGATGGATTTATCAAAAGGTATGTGTTCCTACTCAGCTCTGCAGGCTTCTCTATGAACTCAGTGAGCAGAAAAACACAGCTAGTAGTAGAGTGGATTGCCTTGGATAAAGGCTGTGCCAAGGAAGTTCTGAATTAATCCCCAGCTGTAGTCACTTCAGGGTGTCACTGACTCCCTTTTGGCTGAGTGGCAGTGTCTTGTCTAGGGTACAAAGGCAGCACTCCTGGAGTTTCAGCTCCCTGATGGAACTGGTTAAGAGCTTGGCAGTCACATACACACTATGAAGCAGCAGAGAGCAACATGTGGAGAAAAAGGAGTCATAGGCTTAAGAAAAAATGATTTCTCAGTGTCTGATAAGGATCAGCTGGGAATGTCTCTTCTCATTTTGCACTCCAGTCATACAGTCTTTTTTTTTTCTTCAAAAACACTTAAGCAACCAAGAACTGCAAATCCCACTGGCTCTGGGTGAGACTTGGACTCTCGAATTACTTAGATCATCAGAGTCCTACTCCCAGTTACAAAACCAGCTGCCTGATTAAAGTATTAAGCAAGTGGCCTGGCTTTTGAAGGATCATGTTCCCTGTAGCCCTCTGTGCATTTCTGTGTGATACTGATAACTATGATGTCAGTTTTCCCACACTGAAATCAAGTAGTGCAGCAGTGATCCATGTAAAAAAGAGCCAGCCAGATAAATCTAGAGGCATTAGGACTATAACAAGTTATTAAACATAAATAAAGCAGATTTTGTATTAAGTTATTGTGCATTCTTCAGTGTATATTTTTTAATACAATGAAGAATTTTGCTGCTTTAGCTAACTGTAGATACTAGTCTACCTGTAGATGATTGTATTTCTTTGTGGTTCAATTAGTAAGTAGTGGTTTCAGAGCATACATTTAGTTATTTTATTTTATATTTCATATTGATTGTGCTCTGGAATAAAAATAATCTCATTTGCATTTTAACCCCTTGTGGCATGACGTTGCTGTGTTATTATGAATTATAATTGTTCTCTAACTTGAAAGGGAACAGAGCCTGCTGTATGTTCTGGAACATTCACTGTGATTTCTTATTTGACTTTGGTTTTAAAAACTGTAGTCTGTTGAAAGGGAGAGAGAAGGATGGATTCCCTGTGTATCAAGAGAAGCTCATTCGAGAAAGCATCCGCAAGTTCCCCTACTGTGAAGCAACTCTGCTGCAGCAGCTTGTGAGAAGCATTGCTCCTGTTGAAATAGTGAGTTTTTCCCTCCAATAACATCACTTCCTAAGCAACTTGCATAGCAAATTGAGTTGAAGCTAAGCCATCTTTCTGTTTGTCAGTGTCTGCAATGTGTTATGTTAAAGCAAAGCTTTTTGATGTCCCTAAACTCCCTGGCAAATGAATTTGATTTTGCATAGTGCAGGAAAATGCTCTAAAAGACATTAACTGGTGCTTTTTTTCCTATGGCCATAATGAATGCTGAAATGCTTCCATTCTGAAGAAAATGTAAATGACATTTCTGTGTCANAGTGCTCCAAGGTTAGATGAGGTTGATGTGTTCTGTGGAACTGCTCAAATCATACAAGTCCAGTTTTACATCTTCAGAAGGAAAGATATTTTAGGACAGTGTATTGTAGTTTCTCACTGTTTCTTTTGAAAGGGTTTTGATTCTTCAGGTTCTTATTCTGGAAAAGCCTTGTTTTTAATAGCAGGCTTAATCCTGTATGTTTCTTGTATGGGATATAGGTTAAGCCTGGTTTCAGAGCCTATCCAGAGGTGAGCANATTTACTGGACTGGGGATTTGGGGCTCTGTAGCAGCCACGAGATGCCATCAAGCAGCAGGAGATTTGGACTTGGCAGAGCATTCAGGGGTAGCTGAGAGACTCCTAACAACTTTGGTGACCTTATGAAACATTCAGACTGTTCAGCTGCTCTGTTTAATGGGAAAAACTTTACTAGCTTTACTGTGCAGAGCTTCCAACAAAGTGTCCCTCACACTATGCCACCTGATCAACACCTAAGCTCCCTCGGTGCCTTAGCCTCCCCCATTCACCTGGTGCGCAGGCAGTGTCATGCTGTTGGGGGATGGTGGGTCAGCTGCGCCTCCATCCCCTGCTGCATTACCTGCAGTGGCCACAACTCTTCCGATAATGCTAGTGGCTCGGGACCGTGAGGTAAATCCCAGCAGGCAGGCAGTGGCCATAGGACCAGCAGCACCAGACTCTTGGATTTAAAATGGCAATACCTAAAGGATTACACATGGACAGAAGCTAGTGGGCAGCCCTGAGGACAGCATGAAGCAGGAGAATTTTAGGAGACACCGCACAACACAGAAATACGGGCTTTCTAATAACGAACAGCATTGTCTATGCTCTTCAGAAATCATAGAATGTTAAGGTTTGGAAGGGACCTCTGGAGATCATCGAGTCCAACGCCCTTGCCAGAGCAGGATCACCTAGACCAAGTCACCCAGGAACACATTCAGGCGGGTTTAGAACGTCTCTAGAGAAGGAGACTCCACAACGTCACTGGGTAGCCTGTTCCAGAGCTGTCACCCTCACTGTGAAAAAGGTTTTTCTTGTGTTTACCCTAAACCTCTTGTGCTCCAGCTTACTCCCATTGCTTCTTGTCCTATCATTGGATGACAATGAGAAGGGTCTGGCTCCATCCTCCCTACACTCACCCTTAAGATAATAATGCAATGACCCTGCATGATTTTTTTTTTTTTAGTCCTTAACAGGAAGAGTTATTTTATTCATCCAAAGGAGGCTTCAGTCTGCCTATCCTAATCTTAATTAAAAAAAAAATACTCTGGCTGTCACTTACATTGGAGAAGCTTCTTATCCTGTCACAGTCTCTTCTTTGCACATGAAAAGAGAATGATTGCTTATTTGCTACAGCTGCCAAGAAACACGTTTTGAATTAAACAAGGTGATGTGACAGGCTGAGAGTAATCACATGCAAAAAAATGAAGAAAAAAAGGGGAAAAAGAAAACAAGCACACTGGAAAAATGAATCACACCTATTATACTGGTCTGGCCATGTTGGTGTCCTAAAAAGAGAGGAGTAAGCTGAAACCTAACTTGAAATTATGAAACCTTAAGGTGGAATAAACTATGTAGTATTCTATTGTTTAGAAAAATAATTAAAAAAGTATTTAGGACTTCACCCACAGAAGCCACTTAGTGCTGAAGTAACACAGCAGCATGTCAGCCTGAACTGTGCTCACAAAGGGAGAAACATAGAACTCAGTGTCACTGATCAGAAGCTTAGAAGGTCTCAAAACCAAACTAGGTAATGAGAAAAGCCATGTCTGTATTATCTGGGGTTTATTTAAAATTAAGATTTGTTCTGAACTGTCATGTGCCAGGTCTGTATCCGTGGCTGAAACATTGAAGGAAGGAATAATCACATCCTACTGTCAGAGCTTTTTCCTTACAATTTCTTGCCATGTTTCTCCAAAGCTTCTGGCATGAGCTGTCTTTTTCTGCTCGGGGTCTCTGTTTGCCAATTCTCTTACTAATTGTAGATTCAGTCACAGCTGAAGCTCATTTTGCATTCTTTCTTACAGTGCTTAAATTCAATTTAAGATTTAATAGTTTCCAGGATTTAATGCATTCATTATTTCTAGTGCATTGAAACAAAAGCTGTGAAGCTCTGCTTATCACAGGGAGAAGCAAGATGATGCAATATAGAACAAAAAATGTGTGTCTAAATTAGGAAAGCAAAATTACAACTGAAAAAATCTAACTTCAGTTGTCCTCATACACTTTTGCTAACACACTCTTCATTATAATACTACTAATTAGTTCATAATAAATCTTACAAAATGGTTATTGTTATTTTTTAAGGATGTTCTTTCTTTTTGGGGTCTGGAAAGCATGCCTTATGGAGAGAGGCTGAGGGAACTGGCATTGTTCAGTCTAGAGGAGAGGAGGCTGAGGGGACACCTCATTGCTCTCTACAACTACCTACAAGGAAGCTGTAGCAAGGCTGGTGTTGGTCTCTTCTCCTAATTTACTAATGACAGAACGAGAGGAAATGGCCATAAATTGTGTCAGGGNCTTTTTTTTTTCTTCAAAAACACTTAAGCAACCAAGAACTGCAAATCCCACTGGCTCTGGGTGAGACTTGGACTCTCAAATTACTTAGATCATCAGAGTCCTACTCCCAGTTACAAAACCAGCTGCCTGATTAAAGTATTAAGCAAGTGGCCTGGCTTTTGAAGGATCATGTTCCCTGTAGCCCTCTGTGCATTTCTGTGTGATACTGATAACTATGATGTCAGTTTTCCCACACTGAAATCAAGTAGTGCAGCAGTGATCCATGTAAAAAAGAGCCAGCCAGATAAATCTAGAGGCATTAGGACTATAACAAGTTATTAAACATAAATAAAGCAGATTTTGTATTAAGTTATTGTGCATTCTTCAGTGTATATTTTTTAATACAATGAAGAATTTTGCTGCTTTAGCTAACTGTAGATACTAGTCTACCTGTAGATGATTGTATTTCTTTGTGGTTCAATTAGTAAGTAGTGGTTTCAGAGCATACATTTAGTTATTTTATTTTATATTTCATATTGATTGTGCTCTGGAATAAAAATAATCTCATTTGCATTTTAACCCCTTGTGGCATGACGTTGCTGTGTTATTATGAATTATAATTGTTCTCTAACTTGAAAGGGAACAGAGCCTGCTGTATGTTCTGGAACATTCACTGTGATTTCTTATTTGACTTTGGTTTTAAAAACTGTAGTCTGTTGAAAGGGAGAGAGAAGGATGGATTCCCTGTGTATCAAGAGAAGCTCATTCGAGAAAGCATCCGCAAGTTCCCCTACTGTGAAGCAACTCTGCTGCAGCAGCTTGTGAGAAGCATTGCTCCTGTTGAAATAGTGAGTTTTTCCCTCCAATAACATCACTTCCTAAGCAACTTGCATAGCAAATTGAGTTGAAGCTAAGCCATCTTTCTGTTTGTCAGTGTCTGCAATGTGTTATGTTAAAGCAAAGCTTTTTGATGTCCCTAAACTCCCTGGCAAATGAATTTGATTTTGCATAGTGCAGGAAAATGCTCTAAAAGACATTAACTGGTGCTTTTTTTCCTATGGCCATAATGAATGCTGAAATGCTTCCATTCTGAAGAAAATGTAAATGACATTTCTGTGTCAGAGCTGTCTTTTTCTGCTCGGGGTCTCTGTTTGCCAATTCTCTTACTAATTGTAGATTCAGTCACAGCTGAAGCTCATTTTGCATTCTTTCTTACAGTGCTTAAATTCAATTTAAGATTTAATAGTTTCCAGGATTTAATGCATTCATTATTTCTAGTGCATTGAAACAAAAGCTGTGAAGCTCTGCTTATCACAGGGAGAAGCAAGATGATGCAATATAGAACAAAAAATGTGTGTCTAAATTAGGAAAGCAAAATTACAACTGAAAAAATCTAACTTCAGTTGTCCTCATACACTTTTGCTAACACACTCTTCATTATAATACTACTAATTAGTTCATAATAAATCTTACAAAATGGTTATTGTTATTTTTTAAGGATGTTCTTTCTTTTTGGGGTCTGGAAAGCATGCCTTATGGAGAGAGGCTGAGGGAACTGGCATTGTTCAGTCTAGAGGAGAGGAGGCTGAGGGGACACCTCATTGCTCTCTACAACTACCTACAAGGAAGCTGTAGCAAGGCTGGTGTTGGTCTCTTCTCCTAATTTACTAATGACAGAACGAGAGGAAATGGCCATAAATTGTGTCAGGGGAGGTTTAGATTGGATATCAGGAAGAAATTATTTACTGAGAGAGTGGCTAGGCAGTGGCCCAGGCTGCCCAGGGAGGTGGTGGTGTTTAAAACTGAGTAGCTGTAGCACTTGAGGCTGTGGGTCAGTGGTTACAGAGATGTTAGGATGAAGGTTGGACTTGATGATCCTGGAGGTCCTTTCCAACCATTAGATTCTGTGATTCTCTGGTCACAGAGCTACATGTTCCCTGCACTGACACCAGGGAGTGGAACAGTTTTGTTGTGTGTCTGGATTATGCTGAGCAAATTAAAAATAGCCTCCATCTGAAGTGGCTCCAAGTCTGCTAAAATGTCCCCAGGCTTAATGCAATCCTTCCTGTTTGTCTAGGCCAGAAAATAAACACCCTGTGAAACATAACCCATCCTGATGCATTAAGGCTTGCTGTAAACATTCTCCTTCCTGCCCATTTTTTTTCCTGGAAGAGCTTGCAGCCCTGTCTGCCTTTAAAGAAATACACTTGGTTACACTGGATTTCTGTCCACTATTCAGAACTGGAAAGGAGGAGATGCTACAATTTTTTACTTCTTTAGAGGCCTTTTACCACTGGCATGCACAATTGCTTGGTTTCAGGCTGGACATCTCAGCATTATCACAGCAGTTAGGATTATTCATATTCTGTGGTCATCCAACAGCTTAAGGATTTACTTTGAGTGGAGCAACGTGGCTTTTTTTTTCCTGTCGACATCACTGCCCGTGAGAACAGTCTTTATTTTATTTATCTGCTAGCTTTTACTGCTTGTATTGCATGGAGAAGGTACTGCAGATTAATTAATAAGATGCAAATAATTGTTTTGAAGATTCTGAGTTCTGAGCATTTGGTCTGTAGCATCTGAGCACAGTAGTGTGTCATGACAAATAAAACCTCTTTCCTGTGCCAGCATAGACACAAATCAGCCCAGATCTGCTGCATGTGATCAGCAGGTGGGTGAGAGTGTGGTCATAACAGTGTCATTCATTATTTACAGAGTAAAAAGGGGGCAAATTTTATCCTCCCTTCTACAGAAGCTAAGGATTAAGTTAGCTTTATATTCCAGAATTTCTCTAACTGTATAAATGCAGGTTAACTGAGGTTCTATGATTTAGTTTTATTTTCTTGCTGCTACTGCATTTCAGTGAGGCTGCAGCTGGCAGCTTGCACTGCTTGCTTTGTTTTTCTCTTGCACACCCCTTTCCATGGGAGTGTTTGTTTTTAATCTCATTACCACCTCTTGTCTTACCTTGCCTTCCAGGGTGCTGATCCCACAGCCTTCTCTGTACTCACACAAGCTATTACTGGCCAAGTGGGTTTTGTGGATGCTGAATTCTGTACAACCTGTGGGGGAAAGGGAGCAGACAAAAGATGTTCAGTGTGTAAAATGGTAAGAATCTCTGAACAGTGAATCACAAACAGTAGTGCCCCTGAGGTGCTGAGGGTTTTGAATGCTTTGCTATTTACTGTGTAGACTTGGGAGTAAGAGGACATATCCCTACACTGAAATGTACAAGGCATCTAAGGGATGCATGAAATTCACAAGTAGGAGTACTTGCATTTCCAAGTGTGTATATTCAAGAATGAAGAGTAAAAATTCTGTATGTTCAGAGCTAATAAAACAAAGTATTCTTTATAGATTTTAAATAAGCTAAAATTACTCCATGTGACCTTGCAGATTGCTTAAAAATACTATTAAGTACTATATAGGGAGATTTAACTTGGTGTGCTAAGAAATGAAAGAATATTGTATATATTTTTTAGTAGTTGAAGATCAATTGATAGCTCTGGTAACTTTCAGGTGATGTACTGTGACCAGAACTGCCAGAAAATACACTGGTTTACCCACAAAAAGGTCTGCAAGACCCTGAAGGAAATTCATGAGAAACAAGAACTAGAAGCTGCCAAAGAAAAAAGGAAACAAGAAAAAAAGCAAAAGAAAGGTGAGGATCTGGAGTTTAATTAAAGAAACACTGTCACACTCCTCCCCTTAACTTACTCTGATACAGTTTTTCTGTAAGTGAAATAATTGGGGGTGAAACCACTTTTTCTCTTTTACAAGTGAATAGATTCTCCTTCCATTGATTTAAGGGTTGTACAGGTGCCCTGCACAAATCATCCTTGTCTTACAATGGTAGTGTTCTTCACCTAAAAACCTACTGCAGGATGTAAAAAAAGTTTATTTATTTTTTCCCCAAAAAAATAAATAAATTAACTTAGAAAGTAAAGGTGCAAGAACTGATTCTGCTCCCTGCAGTCAGGGTGTACATTTTAGGATGACCAGCTTCAGTTCATCGTGGTCAAATATTCATTACCAAATAATTTATTCAATTTGTTAGATGCAAAAATACTTCCTACATAATCATGTACATGCTACTTTGTTTTCTTAAAGAAAAGCAACCCCCACCTGTACTTTGTGACCTTTGAAAGGTCAGTAGCAGTAACCTTTCTTTGAAATCTAGCTGTGAAAGTGTTGTCAGTAAAGCATCTTTCAATTGAAAATTCAAATTACTGTAGTGTCCTGCTCTGCTCCTCTATATATTAGAAGTATGGCAAAATTGAAGACAGTGAGAGCTTTGTGTAGGGCTAGTTTGAGTGATCATACAGCAGCTTAAGCAGAACTCTAATAGCTTGGGTCTTGATGAAATGCTGAATTAATTACTTTTGTAGTCGATGCTGTTCCTTGGTGTTTGTGTTCAGTAATAAAAAAGCTTGCAGCTGAGTTGTGCTCACTGCTGCTATTTCTCTTTTGTTTAGATGAAGTGCAACTAGCAGAGGGTAGCTCTACAAGGGAAGAACAGTCAGCTCCTGGTCCAGCTGCCAGCACAGCAGTGGATGCAGATCATGGCCCTGACCCCATGGAAGAAGCTGGATTGGCCAAAGAGCCGGGGGCAGCCGCCCTGCAGCCCGGGAGCCCCTGGCAAAGGGACACTGGCCTAGCTGACATTGCTCTGCAGAAAATCCAAGATCCTGAGGAGTAAGAAGGGAGTAGGAGGGGACCAAGTTCTGGCTACATCCCTGTACCTCAAGGGTCCTAAAAAACTTTTACTGCTGGTTGTGTGTGAGTTCTTACAGCATCGCTTGTGCAAGACTCCCCGTGACAGACAGCACATCTGTGTCCAGCACAGCATGACATGCCAGAGCTCTCTAGAAATCCTTCAGGTTCTGGTTTAGATTGTCAAAAATAGGTACTTACTCTCTATGAACAGTAGAGTGGCATAGATCCATCTGTGTGTATGCCAACAGTAAGCATAGAAAAATCTGAGTATCTGTGGTTAATTAGCCCCTTAATTCAAATCAAATGCTTTTTATTTCTATTCCATGTTTTGAAAGCCTAAAATATATTTTAATTGGGTTGTGGTTCTTTTTTTCAAGTACACAACTGTAGTCAAAAGCATGAGGAAGCCAACTGTTACACTGCTTTTTTACACCACCTTACAAAGCTTTATGTGTAAGAATGCTGTAGCAGTTAGGTTTCTGCAGTGTTCATCTTTGACTAGTGAGTGCACAATAACAGGGTATATTTTGTGGCAATTTTATTAACTAGTACTGGTTTCATTTCTTTCAGGCTGATTGAAATACATGTTTCAACAGAATTATTGCATATATTCCAAGTTTATCACAGTCCAATGAAGGGAAGATCAGAGTGACAATATATTTTGACTGATGTGAATAGTTTCTAAATGTGTTTTCAGGTGAAAATGCATTAGAGCACACTGGGATGTAGCTTTTGACAGCTCTCATAAACATTAAAGATGCTTAATATTGTCCATGCTGAACTTGAGTCACAGTGAATTAGATGGGAACATTCATGTGTGTATTGATACAAAAAGGGTGCAACTTAAGCTTTCAACTAAATACTATTATCTAGACACTAGCTTCCCTTCATTATGCTGTTTTCACTCAAATTGTTTACTGTGTCTGATGAAATCAGTGGAAATGCCTCAACCAAAAATAGTTTGCTGCATAAGGATGGCAAAAGTTGAATTCTCCAATTTTTTTTTATTAAAAACTGGTGTTTTGAACATGGCAATATCCTTCAACTTAAAGGAAGAACAGAGGGAAAATGCTATTTTGACTTTTTAATGTTTGCTATATTGAAAGTTTTTGTTTAATATTCTGAAAACTCTGAGAGTGAAGATACATAAATGCACCTGTGCAAGGGATGTACCTGTGTTTTCATTGCAAGGATTAGTAAATTGTGAGGAATAAAGGGAAGTTTTTCAAAATGAGCTGTGTGGCAATTGTGTTCACTGCATCTGGAAATCCTGTTGGGACACAGGGTGACATTCTGGTCTGTTCAGCTCTCAGAAAAGCCTTAGGGAGATCTAATCACAGTCTTACTTAGAGGTAGTTATAGAGAAGATATGGGATGCACAGTGACAGGGGGTAACAGCCAACAGGCCCAAGCTGTTTCAGGTGAAATTCCATCCAAATATAAGAAGAAATGCTCTGAGTCCAAGCAAACCCTGAAAGAGATTGCCAAGAGGTGGTACCTCCCTCACTGAAAATACCTGACTCACCTTGATGGGCTACTGGATAACCAACGTAATCTCAGAGCTGCTTGATTTCTTCATCCTCCATTGTACATATTTGATGATAAAAGGAGGATTACACTTTTTTTTTTTTTCTGGAAGTTAATTAGATGCATGTTTTAGTGTAGTTGTTTTATAGAGATAGCAACTTACTTACTTCAGAGGTTTATCTCCACACTATAGAGAAGAATAATGTGTTTCTTGATGAAGAAAGCACTCATCTAAATCTGACCATCAGCTCTCATGGGGTTTCTTCTGCTTCGTTTTGAAGCCATCTTTGCTGACAGGTGCCTACTTTGTTCCAGTCAACAGAGGAAAATTCCATGAGAGATCTTGTCATTGCCTTTAGTAAAGTGGCATCCTCAGGGTTCTCAAACAGCACTCTGCAAAAAGAAGCAGCAAATGCCTGTTAGCAGAATGTTTCCCACACTAGGCTGGAGCTAATTCACACCTGTGTAGGAAGTGAAGTTAGTTATGATGACACTGACAGTGAAGACTTGAAAAGACTGAATTTTATAAAGCTTACCTGCTTTTATGAAATTTAAGCAAACAAAATGACAAAAGGTCAAATTCACAGGATTCTAAGGAAAAAAATTATTTTTAAATACATTTACAGTATAAATTAAAACCATTTTGTTTCCACAAAAATAGTAATTCTTCTTCTAATTATCTGATTCAATGGAAATAATACATTTTATTATGTCATAGTGATGTGATACCCATTAATCCAAATGCACATTTATTTCACCATGGAACTTTTAACTGCCTAGTAAGGTCAGAGCTCCACTGAAAGCAGCAAAGAATTCATTTTAAAACAGAAATTAGGAAAGAATTTATTCTATTATTTTATCATATAGCTGTACTCAAAGTGAGTAGCTATATAAAATCAAATCATTAAAGGATATAATCATCTATAGGCTTTTATTATTTCCTTTAATAAAGCTTTGAAATATTTTCATAGGCAAAGCTAGAAGGGATAACCAAGCCTGATACCTAAGTTTGTAACTCTACTCTTATAAGACAGCATCTAAAAATGTCACCACATTAAAAGGCTAAATTATACTGCCTCATTTCAGACATAGAGATAACAGAGGTTTTACATTTATTTCTATGATTTTGAAACAAAACAGAATAAAAGTAACATGAAGTATGGACTAAAAAAGTTCCATTGTACAAGTCAGTAATATATTCCAGAAAGGAGGCATTTCTGAGAAGCCAGTCAGGAGAAAGTTGTCTTGGCCATAATACAGAACAGCTATTCCCATGCTCTAATACAGAAAGCATGGTTTTTCTAGTGATCAGTATTTGATCTTCTAAATAAATAGCATTTTTATATACCCATTTCCAAATGTGGAATACCTTTCAATATTACATTTCAGACAGCAGTGGTTAGGTTGCCTCACTAGAGAAGTATAGAGTTGCAACTATGTTCAATACAAAAGACTAGAAAATTTTTCAAAAGCTCATTTTTTACCAGATGTTTTCTCTGGTTAGCATAAACTTTTTAGTCACAAGAATGGGAAATAATGTAAATGCTTCAGAGATGCAAAACAAACAAAGTTCACAATATTACTTATTTCTGTGATCTCCAAATTGACAACCTGTAAGAAAAAATTCTAATTAAGATATTAATGTCTGTACAGCATTTTGATTAGCTGAGGATGTTAAAATACCCTGTTTGGAAAGCACAAAAGGCAATCTGCTTACAAAAAAAGTATGTAAAATGTAAAACACTATTTAGAAGAGTCTTTTCTTCAAGAAATTATTCTCTAAAAGCACTAGAGGGCCTCAAAACTCTATGCTGCTGATCTAGACTCAGCCTAGAGGTGCATTGAGATGTTTTTCATTAAATAAAACTAAACAGTACACAGATTGAAGAAGAATTTTTGTTTGTTCAGCTATCTTCAGAGGCAGTTGTGTAACTACAAGGAGTGACTAGAACGTCCATGTCACAACACTCTTAGTAGAAAGGTTTGTTCCCTGCTCCTGCTACTACTACTCACTTGATTAGGAAATCTGGTTCAGTTCCTGATGCATTTACACTTTATGAGTAGAAAAAATCACTTTTTATCACATGAATGAAAATGACTTTCTCTAATACACATCACCAATAAATGTATTCTTTTCCTTATATTACTATAAACACCTGAGGGCATCATCAGTCTTCTGGCTGGTTGAGGGTACCTGTCAGATCCCACCCTAGTCCCCAGGGGCACATTTACTCTTTCCAAAAGCCACTGATGGCACAGCACAAGCCCTTCAGTGATCATAAAGATGGAGTGCAGACTCCCTCACTATTTGTGTAACAGCTGCTAAAAGGGGTGTAAGAACTGTGTTCTTTCTCCCACCTGAAAAGGCTGGGGTTACCATCTGCATGCAGAAGGTGATTCTGATTTTTTTGTGCTGAGTTTTTTAACAATAGCAGTATAACTGCAGAATTTTAGAATTCAGATTGTGAACATGGAGACTTCTTAAGACTTTAAGGTGAAGTCTTGTCCAATAACTATTTTTGGTTTCTTTGGGTGCAGTTGTTTGGTGCAGCATTTAAAGAGAAAGAAGTCAAAAGCATTTGGCAAAGTAAACTGTGCCATGCAAACTCTATTTGCTTGACAAATCTTTCCAAAAAGTGGTACCTATTTGTTAGCTCTCTTGCTGTATCAACAGATGCATGTAAAAGAAGAGGCAGGATGAATTCACCAGACTCATGAACACCAAAAGCAGCTGTCAGGAAGAGGAAAGCTCCCCTTATGCTGCTGCTCCAGGGAGAGGGTGGTACCACAGAAGGCTGGCAGTCCAGGTCTAGTGCCAGGGGTTTATGGAACAGGTCTGCAAAGTGGATAGAGAAAAAACAACATCACAAAACCCCAGAGCCAGCAAAAGAAAAACTAACTTAGCAAAGCAGGAACATTAAAGATCACTAGTAGCCAAAGACTGTACATAATATTACATTCAAATTGTTCTTTTTCACATGCAAATGTCTCTACTGAGCAGGGCAGCAACTGTGTAAAGCTGTCTCATGCACTCCCAGCCCCTGACCTCTGCTGCCTGCTTTTTTCTTGTTAACACAGACAAAACCACTGTGTTTGCCTTTGATTTGTTATGCATTTTTAGGTCATGCCTATTTTAAATGATAGTAGTGTTGTAGGTGTGACAGCTTAGACACAAAATGTGTAGGGGGAGATATTGAAACCAGATGGGTTTTAGACACCTAAGGCTTTCTCATAGCTGACAGAGTTTATCCCACAGGCACAACATCAAGTGTAAATCCCTGGTCTTCTTATGTTTTGACAGATACTGAGTTTAAAAACTCAAGAAACTTACAAATAAGATGTTTAAAAGGGCCTAAAATCCCAGAAAAACAATCACAGAACTTTCATTGAGACTTGAGGTACTAAGCTCCAAAAGCCTGACAGCAACTTACCTAAAATACTTCTGTTCAGGGGAAAATCACCTGAATAACCAAAATCTTGCAGAGATCTGTCCTGTGCTGCTGCTTTGCCATGTGTGGGACACTTGCCTGTCTCATGTGCCAGATCAGGTTGTTTCAAGGTCTACACTAGTCTGTTTTTCTCTTTTTGAGGGGAGACTGTGTTATAATAATATAATATTTATTATATATAAAACATAATAATATATATGTAAAATA